>JANHFK010006780.1:27883-40808 GCA_036250565.1 Sibynophis collaris
TGTATTTGGATGTTTTTAATATGACTGTACACCGCCCTGAGTCCCGTGAGGGAATAGGGCGGTATAGAAATATAATAAAATAAAATAAATAAATAAATAAATAAATAGTAGCAAATGTGTCCTAATGGCAATGTATATTTCTTACTTATTTAAAAGAAAAAAAAGGACACACAAAAAGATTCTCAAAGAGTTTTGGATAAGATAGTCTCATGAGAAGACAAGGCAAGGTATTGTTTGCAAGCTTGCTTAGATTCAAAATAAAATATATTCTTGACCGTGTTTAATTTCTATACTTCCTTCCTTCAATGGTCAATTGATTGCCCCAGTGTTGTGTATGCGTGCTAAAACAGTAAGCAAAGTACCGGTAGATTTTTTTTAGGTCTCCTTGTGATTTATTTTAGAAAATCCATCCCCCTGAAAACATTTTCTAAGGGATAAAAAAAAATGGCCTTGAATCATTTGGAGGCAACATCATTTCATTGCCAAAATGATTGTGATCTTTGGAGGCTGATTGAATAAGGCTAGGCCTCGGGCCACAGTAATATTGTCTGCTCCTGATCTAGCTAATTAGATTATTGTATAACATCACAATAACTTCATGTTTATGCCATGATCCCGGGCTCATTGGTTATCACTTGTCAAAGGAAAAAAATGTCCTATTTAATGTTTAAAAAATGTAACCATGAATAATGCTTACATGATAAGCATTATCAAAGGGGAATGATAAGGCTTTTTTATAAAACCCTTTCTGAATTTCACAAAATGCTAATTTCATAATAAAAACAGAGGCCATCCTATATTTTTGATAGCTACTTTGGAACAATCTTGCTAAATAACCTGTAGGCAAGTCGTGAATTTCCCCCCGCCTCTTGGTTTTAAAGAATGACAGCAATAGTACCTTTATCTGACATTTAGGATGATTAAATTTTGAAAAATCACTTGGCATATTTAGTATGACTCCACAGGGTGCTCTTGCTTTATAAGGCAATGGATCATGTTAGCTTAACTTATATTTAAGATTTGCAGGCCTGGTATTATTGTGTTCGGCAATACTGCTGAAATGGAAACATAAAATTTTGTTGCTACGAGATCAAGTCAGCGCCTGCCTTGTGCTATAAATTAGGTCCATAAAATTTTTAAAAGCAATATTTGTTTGAGCCCAACTAGTATTGTGACCCAGCAAATTCTTCCTAAATATATGAAATAAAATGTTGATTGGGTCAAAGCACATGGTACTTATATAAGACGGTTGTATAATGGCCCTCGGTCATTACATATTGGCAGGTATAATGGGAAACATGAAGAAGTTCATAAATTAACTCAGTTCATAAAATCAGTAAAGTGAAAAACATACATTAACCTGTACACATTTTTCATTTATACTCGGGTGATAAAACAATAGCTATCCAAGCTAAATTATTTCTCCATCCTAGTCACGACAATATTTCCACATAGGCCACCTGAATGATAAAAAGACAATTTGTAAACAGGATATTTGGAAGAAGTTTTAGTTTTGCTTTATGAGCAAATTAGCCAGAGTAATAGATTTAGATCTGTCAATAGAATAGAATTCTAATATTCTTCCTCATTATATGTTGTCAGAATCTATCTCAGAAGTGAGTAGCAAAAGAACTGGGGTGGTGGTGCCTTCACAGAATTTCAACAAGGCTTCACATATGTTACACACAGCGGTGAAATCTACTTAACTTTGCTACCGGTGTGGGTGTGCTCCCGTGCGGAAGCGTGCACTATGTGGGTGTGTGCCTCTTCTGTGCATGCATAGAACCTCCTGTGCATGCGCAGATGGTTAAAAAACAGAATGTAATGACGGCCTGGTGGGTGGGCGGAGCCTTCCGCCACCAGCGCTACTGCTTCAGAGAACCAGATAGAACCGGAGGGATTTCACTGCTGGTGCTAAGATCTTTCTTAGGTGATGATATTGGTGATGTGGTTTGCCGCACAGGGAACTTTTCCATACCATTGGAACATCATCTGCCCCTCACTGTAGCTCTCTGCTCCTTCCTAGATTCTTCATTTCACTGATGTTTATGATTTCCGTTTTGAACTTTATCTTTTTTGCACATTGTACCTTCCAATATATTATTTTCTTCCTGCCTTTTCCTTGATTACATTCCTTATAAATGCTTCTAAAATAAACATCACTAAGCAAAAATAGATTGAAAATAATAAATAAATCCATTTATAAAACAAATTAAAAACAGTATCAAAATTATACAAAAAGCTCAAATGTACAAAAGCATGTGTCTAATGTATCAATTTCAGCTCTTTGATCACAGTATGTCTTCTTCCTGATGATTAGGGAATTCTGGGAGTTGAAGACCACTTATACTAAAGTTGCCAAGGTTGAGAAACACTGATCTAAATGATTGATCTTCATCATAAAGAGACTGATATACAGATTAAATGGTAGGGGTGCTAAGTTATACACCTACCTAACTCCCCTGCTGATAAAAATTTCCTTAGTGTAAATGGCACTCAGGTTTGAAACAAGAATTCTTATAAAATTTAAGTATAGTGGTACCTTGTATTCAACTCCTTTGAAACTCATCAAATTTGATACGTTTTTATGTGAAAAATTTGTCCTGTTACTCATTGTTTGATACTCAACACACAAACTAGAACTTGTTGGTGTTGACTGCCTTGTGACTCACTACATTATTCCTTATAGGAAAACTTTGTTTAGTACCCATCATTTTTGGTACTCATTGCTCCTATGAGTCCTGAAGTACCACTTATAAATTGAAGCAGATTCTCTAAAGTTCTTAAGCATACACCATATTTTCTGTCTAGAACCTGAAATTGATAAAAGCTATATATTTATATTACATAATATATTATATATATTAGCCTAGAAGGATACTTTTTGGATCACAATTGCAAAATAGGGACATAATCTAATGTTCAGCAGCCAGTTCTAAAAATTGCTTACTCTTCAGACAAAATATTTTCTGATTCAGTCCACTCAAAGAGATTATTATATAAATACCCACTGTGCAATTTGTTTATTATGCTAAGCAGGTTGATGATCGGCCTGAGTCCTGCAAAGGAGAAGGGCGGGATATAAATCAAATAAATAAATAAATAAATAAATAAATAAATATTTCATTAATAAATGGAGCTATTCTAATTATGTAGTCAGTGTGAATATATAAAGTAGTGGTGAAATCCATTTTTTTTTACTACCAGTTCTGTGGGCGTGGCTTGGTGGGCGTGGTGTTGTGTGGCTTTGTAGGCATGGCAGGGGAAGGATGCTACAAAATCTCCATTCCCACCCCACTCCAGGGGAAGGGTACTGCAAAATCCCCATTCCCTCCTCACCCCTGGGGGAAGGATACTGCAAAATCTCCATTCCCACCCCACTCTGGGACCAGCCAGAGGTGGTATATGCCGGTTCTCCGAACTACTCAAAATTTCTGCTACCGGTTCTCCAGAACCTGCTGGATTTCACCCCTGATATAAAGCAATTGGATGGATTACCCCCTCTTTTGCACATTGTCACCTGGCAAGGAAAACATCACTCTCCCATTGTGAACAGGAGTAGGTCTAACCACAGAACTCTGTCATTGCCATGCTCTTTTCTATATCCTACCCCTGCATTCAATTGCAAAGATTTCAACAACAAAAAAGTCAATCACAAAGTCATAACTAGAACTTTTACTTATGATATCTGCCTTCCCTGCTTCTTTTCTTTTTGATATATATATATATATATATATAGATTCCTTTGCACTATTTTCAGGAGCCACAGGGATAGGGGAGGGGTTGGTGTCATCGTTCCATTTTTACATGCTTTCACCCTTGCACTAAATTGATAAGAGTTTAGGGAGATAAAAATGCTTAGCCAACCGAGCAGTTTAGCATTATTGCATAATTGCGATTAACCTTAGCCTAAGGAAGGTTGTATCTGTCTTTTGAAAAACAAAGGCAGAATGGCAGGTGAAAAAGCTGACTGAAGTCCTGTGTCTGAAAACCTGAAATTGCCAATACATCCTGCTTTGATCTCATTCAGCTAGAGAGTGCTGGACATGGCCGCTGATAGCCCTTAGAGGCCCCATCTTCTTCTGCCATGTTTCTATGATGTTGTTTCATCTTAACCACAGGCCATGAATAAATCAGGCTTAAGTCAGGGGTGGATTCCACTTAACTTTGCTAGCGGTTTGCAACGGGAGTGCACGGGCGCATTGCTTTGCTCATGCGCAGAGCTTGTCCATGATGACGTCCGGGCAGATGGACAGAGCCTCCCACCGCCGCTACTACCAGTTCACATGATCCGGACCGAACCGGTAGGAACCCACCACTGGCTTAAGTCATCTAGGGATGCTTCAATATTAAAGTGCCAATAGCATTCAATGACAAATGCAAGGTATGTAAAATCTGTTGTGCTCTTCCTTCCCCTGACTTGGCCTCCCATTATCCTCAAAACTGAATAAAGTAAAATTAAATCCAAAACCTCAAGTATGGGAATTACGAAGGCTGCCAAGTCATAAGTAGTGCTGTCCGGTTACACAATCCTCTATTGAGGATGCTTTAATTTGAATTTCTACACAAAACCAAGGGCGGAGCTTGGTAGCCGCAACTAATTCTCTGATTCTATGACTCCACCTTTCTGAAGGATTTGCTTGGACCCAGGAACCTGGAGGTATGATAAGGCTGTCCAAGGCTGCAGCTTTGTGAAAATAGAATATAATAAAATAATATAAACCTGATTTTGTTCCAGTTTTTATTTAAAAATTGTCATGACATAAGAAAAACACAAGTCTCTTTTCTTCAAATGCACCAATATTATGTGGTTGGATAGGTGCAAATATAGAACGGAAGTAATTCAAAGCTGCCAAGTAGAGGTGCCCACAAATGAGCGGTTTTGAAGCTAGGTACTTCTCACAATAATGTTAACGTAGTTGTAGATGGTTGAGTTAGAGAAAGAGAGAATAAATGCATATTTCATTTTATAGGATAGGAAGCTAGGTCTCTATAATTGAAGAATGGTGAAGTTAAGTATCACTTGATCCCAAGAATTGAAAGCAGGATTTCCTAACAATAACAATTTCCTAACAATATGGATATAAATTGTTTAGCTGCATATTGTATAGAAAACATATGTGTCCCTTTCTTGCTCTGGTTTCAAATATACTGGACCAGGGCTAGCAAAAACTTGTTTAAGCTCCTAAGCAATCCAATATTTTATTTTGTTTAATACGGTGATGCCCAATTCCAATCAGCTCTATGTGTCTCACAATAATGCAACATAAAATTTCTTAAATATTTGATTAACTGAAATGGATTTAAATGGATTCAAATGATTATGTGGAGGTGGTTCTTAAGGAGGCAGATCTTGCAGTTTATATCTGTCAAAGAAGACTAGATTTTAGAGGTCCAAGACCCTAAATTTATTCCCAGATTTCCTCAAACTTGCTTCTTGAAAATTTAACACATGGTGTGTTTCCAGGTGCAATTCAAGGAACTGAACTTGTATTTTTTACTTGCTTGCTATATATATGCAACTGAGGGAAAAAAAGAGAACTGTAGATGTTACCATAACTATGAAATGGGCCTTTTCACATACTCGGAACCAAGTTAGAGGTGGTACTCAGCAGGTTCTGACCAATTCTGGAGAACCGGCAGTGGAAAGGGAGGAAATGGGGATTTTGCAGTAACTTTCCTTTGGAGTGGGAAGGGAATGAAGATATTACAGTATCCTTCCCCTGGAGTACGGAGGCAATGGGAGATTTTACAGTATTCTTTCTCTGCCACGCCCACCAAGCCACGCCCACAGAACTAGTAGTAAAAGTTTTTGAATCCCACCACCGGTCTAGGCACATAACCAGGCCTGGGCACATAACTTGTTCTTCAAGACTTTATAAAATAACAAGTTCGGGCAGATCCTAATCTCTGGAAGATGTTTGTTCAGCAGGGTGGGGGTTACAGCAGGAAAGCCATCACTCTTAGCCAGCTAACATTCCTTAGCTATTGGAACCCAGAGTAGGTCCAACCTGCCCAACCGGATTGGATGAGTAAAAACAATCAAGAAAAAAACAATCCTTCAGGTAACTGAATCCCAAAGCCACAAAGTGTTTTGAAAGTGACAACCAGCACCTTGAATTGTACCTGGAAGCACACTGGTAACCAATGCAGCTCATGTAGCAATGGTGTCAAACATCCAACACCTTTTACTACCTGGGCAGCTTGCATTGTGCACCAGTTGAAACTTCTGAAGACTGTTGAAGAGCAACCTCATGTAGACCATTGCTGTGGGTTACATAAAAAAAAAAATCTCCTTAGTATTTAGCGGTTCAGATTACTTCAGCACCAAGGAATTTTAGGAATGTTAATTTGAAACCGACTGCAAGTTTTTTCTCAATATTTTGCAAAGGGAAAAATATGGTATGGTTCTTCCATTATATCCTTTCATTATGAAGAAAAGATGTACTTTTCTTCGTTCCATGCATATACTATATGCACGTTTCATTATATCAAGGGTTTCTCCATGTTTTCTCTGCATGTTTACATAAGAGGCAAGAATTAAAAGATACATTTGTAGCCTGAAACTGCAAGCACTGCAACGTCATTGCTCTATAAATAAAATCTTACAGCTTTTTGTGGTAAACTTTCTGTCCACAACAATTAGGAGTGGCTGCCTTTATATTGAGGATCTCCACTTTCCTCCAGCAGCAGGTACAAACGGTGCTTCTTCGCTACTCGAGAAGCTTCCTAGTAGTAGAAAACTAGGCAAATATTAACTGCCTGTCACTCAAATGCTGTCCCCTCCCCAGTTTGGTTGCCGCTTTTTACACTCACCGGACATTCTGCAGAAACTGCTGCCACATGTCTGTAACAAAGAAGAGCCACAAATAAATTCAACTTAGCTTGTGCTGGGTTGAAATAATTCTGGGTACTTCCTGCTTCAACTGACCTCTGATATGTGGGCTGAACGATATAGATTATGAAGTTAATATAGTCTTTTAGCGCCACCTACCGTCTAAAACCTGTTTCCATGGTTGCTCATGAAAACGCATATCTTGGATCTTATGATTACCCATTTATTTCTCAGAGAACTTGGGCTGTATTTTCTCAAAGCCACCACCAAAACAGGAAGCTGGATTAGATTTAAGGAAGGTCAAGTTCAAATTCACTCTCAACTATGGAAATTCATTGAATAGCTTTGGGCAGATGACCATCATTCAATTTACCCTAGCCAATATTTTGTTTTTTGGGGAAAAAAATGACGGAAGGAGTCATGATGAATGCCATTCATTT
The DNA here is from genome assembly GCA_036250565.1 of Sibynophis collaris. Lineage (NCBI taxonomy): Eukaryota > Metazoa > Chordata > Lepidosauria > Squamata > Sibynophiidae > Sibynophis > Sibynophis collaris. Next base: position 35,159 of record JANHFK010006780.1, read on the forward strand.
TGTTTTTTCTGGAGTAAAGCAGTGGTGGGATTCAGATGGTTCTGTCCAGATCACGCACCCTCAGAAGGCGGTGCGCATGTGCAAAGACAGTGTACGCTCACATTTGCCAACGGGTAGGGAAGGTAAATGAATCCCACCTTTGGAATAAAGGCAATATATAAATCCAGCAAATAGATCAGCTACAGGTGTCTATTTCCTTTCTCATTCTTGGCTTTTGTACACCACCCAAAATTGAGGGTTGGTTTTTTTTTAGATGGGTGGCTATTCAAATTTGATAAATAAGGTCATGGTGGAACCATGTCAAAAACACATTCTAAACTTGGTATATAAATCTGGTCAAAGCACCTCAAAATATCCTGCCCTCTTCTTTTAGGCAAGGCATTTGAGACCTCTGATCATTTTGTGAGCTCCCTTTGACCTTTTTTCAGTTCCTATATACCAGTGATGGCTAACCTTTTTGCCGTCACGTGCCAAAAGTGGGGGGAGAACAGGGCATGTGCGTGCCCACACCCCATAATTCAATGCCTCCGAGCCCCCCCACGCATGTGCATGCGATGGCATGGTGGGTACAATAGGCCCGTTTTTTGCCCTCCCTAGGCTCCAGAGGCTTTCTAGGAGCCTGGGGAGGGCAAAATCAGCCTTCCCGAGCCCCCCCGAAGACCTCCGGAGGCCGGACATGGCCTGCTTCCCAACTTCTGGGGGGACCGGAAGGCTCGAAAATCAGCTGGCCAGCTCACGCATGCGTGCAGGAGCTGAGCTAGGGCAACGCTTGGGTGCCCACAGATATGGTTCCGCATGCCACCTGTGGCACCCGTGCCATAGGTTCGCCATCACACCTATATACCGTGTTTCCTCAAAAATAAGACCCTGTTTTATATATATTTTTAACACTAAAATTACACACACACACACACACAGAGTAAATAAGGTGACCAGAACTGTACAGATTGTTCAAGATTCAGACATGTATTATAATTTCTTTCTCCCATCTATTAGGGTTGTGCCCAAAACATAAAGTAAATCAGAAAATGCATCAGACTGTGATTCAGGAGAACCAAAGCCCAGGACGTTTTGGTTGTTCTAGGATTCATCACAAACAAAATCCAGTAAGAGCTTGTTGGGCAACTAAGGGAAGGCTGGTGTGCTTTGTTCTCTCTCCCCGATTGACCAGTTTTCCCAATAATTTGCTTTTCCTACTCACCCTTAGACCTTAATATCCTTGGCTTCAAGTACAGCATATCCAACTGGCTGGAAACACCCCCTATTCCTTCCCTGTCTTTCTACTCCCTCTCTTTCCCTACATCCTTTCAGTTGAAGCATGCTGCAGACAATCTTTATAGTTTTTTCCATTCCCCTCCCCAATATTTCTCCCTGGGATAGATGTATGGAATGCCTGGAATTACTTGGAAACTAGCTTTTTCATGCCCAGAAAATTCTGTGCACAGAACCTTTTATATATTCCTACAATTCATAGTTATGCTGTGGAATTTGCTGCTAACAGATATGCTGATGGTGACAGGTTTAGACTATTTTTAAAAACAGTCAGTCAAATACATAGGCAATAAGTGATATCTGAGGACTTTGCCCCAAGCTGGCCTGGGTAAATGTGAGCAGGAAGGTGAGGGTAAGACTATTTCTCCAATGATAATTTTCCTGAGAATAGAAATCTAGTTTGAGCAAGAATTAGTGCAATATTTTATAATTTTAATTGAAATAAGGTTATATATGCATATAAAATATACAGTATGAAATGGATAGGCAAAACTAGCACCTACCTACCTAGATATCCTATCATGAAGAGAGGTAAGAAAAATATGTGTTTTGGGAACAATGACAGATTAGTAATTTGAGATGAATAATATCATAAAAAGCAAGCAGACTGAAAGACGAAGACAAAACATACCATAGAACAATCCCTAATTTCCCCCCCCCCCCTGCCACTTATGGTCAGTAGATTGTGAGATGCTGAAGAGTTAGTGCCACTGAAATCATATTTCCAGCAAAAACATTTACAACCGGTCAGTACTTTGTGGTAGATTAGGTCAGGAAAGATACCACAAGAAATGCCACAACTGTACTTTATTGATTGGGGTGTGGTGGCTCAGCGGTTAAAGATGCTGAGCTTGTCAGCTGGAAAACTGACAGCCTGGGTCACGAGATGGGGTGAGCGCTTGTTACTTGCCTCAGCTTCGAGATGGGGTGCCACGAGATGGGGTGAGCGCTTGTTACTTGCCTCAGCTTCTGCCCACCTAGCAGTTCGAAAGTATGCAAATGTGATTAGAAAATAGGTGCCACTTCGGTGGAAAGGTAACAGTGTTCCGTGCGCCTCAGTGTGTATAGTCATGCTGGCCACATGATCACAGATGTGTCTTCCAACACTGGCTCCCTTGGCTAAGAAACGGAGAGGAGCACCATTCCCTAGTCGGGCCCGACTGGACAGGGGAAACTTTTACCTTTACTTTTTACTTTATTGAGGGTTTCAGTTCCTGTTTTGCTAATGTCTACATATCTTCTCTAGCAGTGATGGCTAACCTTTTTTGCTGTCACATGCCAAAAGCTGGGGGATTGCGAGGGGATGGACTCAATGCGTCCATCCCCTGCACATGTGCATGCGACCCCCTGCACTCCCCCTGCTTTTGGCATGCAATGGCATGATGGGCATGGTAGGCCCGTTTTTTGCCCTCCCCAGGCTCCAGAGGCTTTCTAGGAGCTTGGGGATGGTACAAATGGTCTTTTCCACCCTCCCGGAGGGTGGAAACGGCTCATTTGCTGACTTCCGGTGTGCCCGGAAGCCCCGAAAATCAGCTGGCCGACCCGCACATGCATGCTGCAGCTGAGCTGGAGCAACACTCATGTGCCCACCAATATGGCTCTGCATGTCACCTATGGCACATGTGCCATAGGTTCGCCATCAGGGTTCTTATAGTGTTATCTTTGTGCTTCTCTACATTGACAGAGAGGTTGAAGTGTTGAGTGGAAATGTGTGTACCGGTGAAAGGGAAGTTGATTTCTAAGGTAGCAAAGGCTATGCATTGATGCTTACAACTCACTAGTGCTGGTTTGCAGTGGTAAAATCTTTAGGCGGTAAGGATGAAAAATAGTGCTTATGGGGTCTTTCTAACTCTGATAGATATTTTCCTGAGAGAACAGTTTCTAGTATTCTTCTCTGTTGCTACCCATAGTTATGCTGTATACTGTACACCTGTCTCATGCTTGGTTTACTAATTTTCTAAATTACTGTGTGATAGGTACTGCCATCTTTCTTCAAAAAGGAGTTGCCTCAAACCTCTTACCGTTTTGCTTACCTTTTCCCACACTTTTATCATTCTGAACATGTTAGCTTCCTCCTCTTTGCTGCGAGGCTGCTCTCACATTCAGAAGGTACATTCCAATTTGTTTTGAAATAATCTAAAAGAGCAAAATAGAAAGTTTCCATCTGAATAAGTTACCGGAGTAGGCAAGTGTTCATCAGAGTCCTCCTTCTTTATTTGTTAAAACAGGAGAGGACAAACTCGAATGAGCTGAGAGGTTAATGTAGGCTGGTCTGCCTAAGCAAATAGAGCATCAGGAGGACAACAGCTGCAGTGGGCTTCTACCCAAAAATGGGGTGGACATCCCTAGAAAACATCTGTGCTTGTTTAATCCTTTGTGCTTTGGATTAGAATTCTTCTACGATTCTGTAGCCCCCATTTGGCCCTTTCATAGCCCTGATGTTCTGGAGCTTCATGGTGGGATATTAACGCTTTCTAGCCCTCAGCAGGTCCCCGAAAAGCTGTTGAGGACTACAGCATGACAGGACCTTTATGGTCTTGCATTTCAACCGTCCCTGCTATATGTTCAGACACATCTTCCAACAGGAAGTACTGACAATCAACAGCTATGTAACAGCAATAATAACAAGGATGATTTGAGGAGATGAGTTCCCTATGCCAAAGAGAGGACGAGAATTTGCAGCATTAAAAAGGAAAAGCTAGAACCCTCTTGAATTAGCCAGTGAGAAGTGGGTATGCTCAGTAGCAGTAGAATGCGAAATAATTTGGGAGCGGGAGGGATCGAACCGGGTTGGAATGCCACACTGCTATCCTTTGTCACAGATCTGTGTTTTGTGATTACAGTCTTCTCCAATCTGAAGCCACTAGAAATGCTGGATGTCAGTGCATCACATGGTAGATCTCTGCCCCCCCACCTACCCCTTGAGGGGTTTAGGTTTGGGAAAGGCTGTAGACCACATCTTGAGAATCAGATGATGGTTTTTTGTAAGTACTTTGTTGACTTTAGTATTGTCAGCCACTTTTTTTTTTAAATGACACTACCATTACTCAGTGGATGCTGTTCCACCTGGCTGTTGGAGCTTTGCCTGCAGGGTAGCAGAATAACAACATCCTGAAATCACTGTTTCATAGATCAGAGCAAAGAAAAGGAAACAGTCAATGTATAATTAATCCTAAAATCCATGAAAGGCCTTGAGACTGGACAGCTATTAGCTCCTTCTACCATCAGAAGCTCAGCTGGATGCCTGAAAACCCTCCACTAAGAGAAGACTTTTGCTGGAATAACAAGCTGTTTACAACATATGTAAGGCCTTAGCATATAATTAATCATTGGACAATTTACCCAAATGCACACAGGGCTCAGATTGCGATGCAAAAATTATTTCAGTGACACCTGCCCCCTGCAGGGCAAATCGAAACTAAACCATACAGGAAATGTCAGATAATATTATAATTTCTGCTTGAAGTTCTGACTTGCCTCTTCTGACATCCAGAGCACAACAGAGGAGAACATATAGCTGAATGAAATTAATTTGGAGATCTAAAGATTTCTTTCTCCTCTTCCTTGAAACAAAGTAATAAAACTGAGAGCAGCGACTCTGGAGATAAAAGCAACCGGTTTTGATACTAGCAACAAAGGTGCATTAAGGAAGTTTCATTGATAATTTGATCAGCTAAGGAAGTTTCCTACAAATGGGTAGAAAACATCTTTGGGTAGTTCTGAGCAGCTTCTCCACATACTTCAATGGTTGTCCCTAGCTCTTCCTGGCATAGAACTAGAGAGAAAACCAGTTGCAATTAAATGTACCCAGTTAAAGAGATGGAAATCTTTATTTTTTTGCAATTGATTGGAAAAGAGCCATGGTGGAGCAGTGGTTAGAATGTAGTGCTGCCGATTAATTCTGCCATAGTAGCAGTTTGCTAGTAGTTTGATTCTCCTGACCTCAAGGTTGACTCAGTTTTCCATCCTTCGGAGGTTGATAAAATGCGGATCCATCTTGTTGGGGGCCAATATATTGACTCTGTAAACCGCTTAGAGAGGGCTGTAAAGCACTGTGAAATGATATATGAGTCTAAGTGCTATTGTTAAAAGCAGACAGCAGTCTGCTTTGTAAGGAAAACAGATATTTTTTTATTTACAGTCTTAATTTAATTCGTTTTAACTGTCTTTTTAACTTTTGTATTTATGTTTTTAAATGACTGTGCACCGCCCTGAGTCCTGCTAAGGAAAAGGGCGGTATATAAATTTGAATAAATAAATAAATAATAAAATTTATCATTGTTCAACTAAAGTGTTTAAAACAGGGGTGAAATCCAGCAGGTTCTGGAGAACCGGTAGCGGAAATTTTGAGTAGTTTGGAGAACCGGCAAATACCACC
>JANHFK010006783.1:38057-57540 GCA_036250565.1 Sibynophis collaris
CACCCACCCAGTCACATGACCACATGGCCACTCCCACAGTCACATGATCATCAAGCCATGCCCATCAAGCAAGCCACACCCACAGAACCAGTAGTAAAAAAATTAGAACCCACCCCTGGTCCCCTGTATCTCCCCATGGTTCATTGTCCACTAATGAATTGCATTTGTTTTGTTTTGGGAACATTCTGAGTACCTCAGTGTTTTCCAAACATTTCACTTGGGACTTTCTCAGGCTGTGTCAGCTCACTTGCATTCCTCAATTCCCTCACAAGCCTCCTTTGCATTCCAACACTTTCCCTCTCCCCTCGCTATTTCTGTTGTCTGGTTGTGGACAAGGATGCATAGTGAGTTAGCCATGACAGGATGATTATTAAATCCCTAGTATTTGTAACTTTCCAAAATCAAAATTCTAATTACACTTTTGAAAATACCAACTCACTTTTAGATTTATGGGTACAAAGTTTCCTAAAAACTGAACAAACAGCTAAGAAGTTATTTCCAAAAAAGTATTTTTTAAAGGTACCCATCAAGGTTTGAAAAAAGAGATATTCTCTCATTTTCCAGACTTTAAAACTACTGGTGACCATTGTCTTCAAATCTCCTCATGAAGAGCAACTATTGAAGCATTTGTGAGTGATCTCAAGTTTTCTTGTCCAGAGATGAATTTAGAATTGCTAGTCTACTGACCAAGCTCTGTATTCCACCATGTTTCCCTTCAGTTCACCATTTCTTCCTCAGAAGTTGATTTTATTGTTTTTTTTGTCAAGCCACATTGCAATCAGGTTGCCTAGAAATTTAATTAAGAAATAGATAAGATCCTTATTCTATTTTAAAAATTTAAAAATATGGGCAGCCTCAATAGGGAAACTTTATATTTTAAATTCACATTACTTTATCTGAAAAGGAATAAAGGAACAACATTATCTGGAATTTGAAGAGGCCCAATCCAAGTTATTTGAACGTATCCCTGTTTCCTCAGAGGATGAAAGTGAAAGATGATTTTTTTTTTACTTATATATATATGAATGCAAGATGCATTTCTTGTAACACATACAAGAAAACAGATCCAATCTAAATAGGATAGTTGTAACCATAATAATATTACAAAGTAAATGGACCATCAGCTAGGAATCTATATCTTTCCTTTTGTTTTTCTATGGAATTGTTTGGCACAATGTAACTCAAAGCAATCAAATGAATATGTAATTGAATTTATAGTGCACACAAGAGAGAATATTTTATAGTCTTTATAGTCTTATGAGATCTTATTTTATAGAGCACTGAGAGCATTTGCCTGGGGTTCATCTGAAGTTGGCTCAATCTTTGAAATAAATAGATGATATCTGTTAGCCAACATATTAAAACTACCTTGTTAAAATTTAACTTGAGTAATGATTATAGTGTTGTGGGTTTCCTAGGATATTGACTTTGAGGAAAAAGTAATTGTGGCATAGGCTGCAGTGATAAGAAAGTGGAGATGGCACACATATTAATATTCTGTTCCACAACAAATGACCATCAAAGCACATTCATCAATGTTCTTCTGTATCAGCCTTCACATTATCTACATGTTTTGAAATCCAGTTGTCAAAATATCAAGTCTACGTGACTGGTTGTTTGATTGTGGGATTGATGTCCATTAGTTCTGGAAGGGATCAGTTGGACACAAGTGTTGTATTGATTGTATAAATGATGTTGTCATTATATGTTCTCAGCATATCTTTCTTGTTCCCTTTGGCTGAATAACGCATATTTATCAACAATCATATGCTTGGTAGTTGGGTCTTTGTGTTTTGAGTTGAGAATCTATTGGCATTCATTAATTAGGAAGGGAAAAGACTTTGTTCTTCCTATAGGTATTCTTACATCTCAAGATTCCAGCTGTAAGAAAGATATTGTATGAGATGACCAGGCTGAGCCTGAGGGAAGGGTCAAATGAGTCATAAGTCACTTCCACCTTGGATGTCTTTTAATTCCCGCTCATTTCCCTTGACTGCTAGTAGCTCAGATTTTGTAGAGATCTTAAGCTTGCAATAAATCTTTATAATCATTTGAACTCCCTGAATCTCCTGATTTCCTGGCACTTGACAGATAGGGGAAAACGTAGACAAGATCCCAGTGAGAAAAATTCTCTAGGCAATATGCTGACAGTCTATGAATTAAAAATAAATGGGAAAGGGGTTATAAGAAGGCCAAAGGGCTGTGAAGGTGTTCTTGGCCTTAGCAGCAGGTTTTGGAAAGACAAAACTGTTGTTTTCAGCTAATTAAACTTGCAAATTTCATACCTTACAAGATTGGTATTGTAATTCAAACAGGCTGTCATTGAACGTTAATGATTTACCACTCCTTACAACCTACACACAGACTAAGAGCAGAGATTTGTGAGCAATTAATTGATAATGTGTTACAATAAAAAGTAAGCAATAAGCATTTACACTCTCAGAGCTATCAAGCACATGACAGATTGAGAGGTAGACAAAGGAACTTGAAAGAACAGTGCATTCCTTTGCTGCACAGTTTATAATATATTTCTTTGTATTAAATAAATCAAACCAGTGAAATTTGTATCAAAAAGCCATTTGGACCCTTTCAGTTAATCCAGTTTCTAATTATTGTTGTATTAAGTCCCAGGATATAATTAATTAGTAATTATTAAATCCTTTTGGTAAAATGCATCAATATGCACAATAATCAAAACAAGAATCTGGGATTTTAATTCTGATACTATCAAATGGTATTTGGTAACAATGATTGAAAGGATCTAGGAACTACATTCAAGATTTTAAAATGCTACATATGTCCTGAAGGCTCAGCTTCCCTAATTCTGATTTAGTTTCATACACTATGTATATTTAGGATATTTGAAACCTGTAAACCTGAATCTATTAAATGCTCTAGAATGTGCCTTCTAGCCTCTAATGTGCATATAGTAAAATGTGAAGAGTATAAGACATAGGTATCTTAGATACAAAAGATCGTAGGATTCTGCCACTGTAATCTCTGTGCTGTAATGTTGTCATGCCATAAATGGGAACATTAGACTCTCACTTTCTTATGTTATCATAGTAGATAGCCATATGATGGAAAGTAGTGATAGGATTTTTCCTCTAGTCATCTGTCTCCATTGTAAAGCAGTCTTGCTTATAAATTCTGATCCCTGGTTAGAAAAAAAATCAAAGATGTAACTCAGACTTGGAAAACCAAAAAGAGCTGCAGTCTTTTGTCCACCACTCTTTAATGGTTTTTAGCAAAGTGTAAGAATCCATGAACAAATATCAAACTGTTCTCTTTTGGGGAAGGGAAAAATAGGGACATTTTTTTTCTTTCCAAATTGAGTGACAATGTTTGAGAAAAAAAAGTTCAGAAGAAGAATCTGGCATAACACTTATTATAACCACCATAAAACAAGAGTCAAGTGGTCATGTGGTGGGCTAATAAAGCTCCATCTGGTCCTTTAGAGATGCTGAATATAATCTGGTTCCTCAATCTGGAACAATTATTAAGGCACAAATTGAGAATTTATCTGGCTTTGCACATGTGCTTGACTGCTTATTTTTTTGGTTCCTATCTAGACTACCTGACCTATAGCAGTCTAGTTTCAGCAGACAGGTTTAAGTCTAGGGGAAAATATCTTAATGAAGAAATTCTGACAGTTTTGTCCTATAATGCAGGAATCAATTATTCATTTTGGTTTTATTTATATTTGCCTATCACATAGAATCTGTATAGTAGAGTTCAGTCAATTTTGTGTAGAGTTGATATAAAACCCCAGTTAACAACCCAATCCTGATGTTGACAGATTTTTTTTTTAAATCTACATTATAAATATTTTAGTGAGAAACTTGAACTCATCTGTACAATGATCCATTGTTTGTTGTCCTTCTAATCCATGGTATTCTTGGGAAATTTCTCCCATAACAAAGTTCAAAAGCTTTTTTTTTCAAATTCTAGATTTTAACTCCCATAGGTGTAGCCTATGACCAAAAAACCCCACAAAAACCCTAGCATTTTGAAGTTTTTGTCACCATGGTGGGGGAGCAGAAAAGTAGTAGTAAAAATTAATTTTCCGATAGGAAGCAAGTTGAAAAGGTGTATCTAAATGTCTTTTAGTCAGAGAAAAACACAGCAGAAAGAAAGAGAAGAATAGTGTCCCTTACTTGCGATCTAGTCTTAAGACCCTAGGAGTTAATCGTTTAAAAGTTTCAATGAGTGCTGCAAAGGTAAATCACCAAAAGAAGTATCTCCAAATTCTGAAAAGAGATTCTGAAAAGAATCTCCAAATTCTGAGTCAAGTACCAATAAAACTAAATGGCACCTTTTGGGAAATGTTAATTACCTTTTTTTCCTTTTTTCTTTTTTTGATATCCCGTCCTCCTAAGCAAAGTAAATAACTTTAGATTTATTTTTCTAAGTTATAGGTAGCATGTATGCAGTTTAAACATAGCATTCAGCTGAGTAGTTTGATTTGCACTGATGAGTCAACTTCTGTAGGTCAATTAATTTTGTCAACTCTTGATAGTTGTTTGATATTAAGCTTGTTTGATAGGAACTCATGACTGATTGGAATACTTTTTTAACACCCCAACATGTAAAGATCAAATTTCAGAACTGATTCTTTGCCAACTACTGTATTACAAGCAACTTATTTTTGTGCTTAGTCGATGTATTACATAAGCAGCATTTACACAATGGAATGTGCCAGTATTTAAATAAACATTTCTTATTTCACATAGACTCCTACCAAATTCTTTATATAGACATCCCTGTACTCTAATCCTTTTACACATTTCACTTGATTATAAAATTAACAACATAAAGATGAATAATAGAAAAAGCGTTCCCAACAAAATCTATCTGGTTGCTATGACAGCTTATTTATGCCTGTATCAAACTCTCTCTGCAAGGCTTTTTAAAATTTGTTATAACTGTCTTATTCAGTCTAAGTAGCAATTCTATAACAGTCCTGTTTATGCACACCCAAATTTTGCATTTAAATGGAATCCAGTGTAGTCAGATTTCTCAGACTCCAACTGTTGTTGGATGTCAAATACTCAGACAATTATTTGGATAGTCTCAGGTTGTCTATGTCTATATTTGTCTCTTAATAAGATTTGCATTTAGATTTTTATTCTCTTATAAGAGTCTTATATTTTTGAAAGATAATGAAAATCTTGAAAATCTGTATGCAAAAAGCTGGCATGATGGCATTCACAATAAACTTGCTAGGTGAGAAAAATGTGTTATAATTTCACAATATAAGTCTGCAGTCATGCTCAATCACACACTGTTATAAAGACAGGAGGACAAACTAATTTCACTTGTAAAGCATGTTTCTGAGCCTCTGGAAAAAGAGGTTGCTGTTGTAACACTTACCAGAAAACAAATCCCCCTGAACTCAGTGGAAATTTATTTTGTAATTTTTAACATATAACATAAATTTCCAATAGCTTTATATTTTCCTACATTTGAACTGACTTTTGTTTATTTATTGTGAATAATGAAAAAAGCTGCATATTTGTTGAGTCAATCTATCATAGAAACCAGAGGTGGGTTTCAGCAGGTTCTGACCAGTTCTGGAGAACCAGTAGCGAACATTTTGGGTAGTTCGGAGAACCGGTAAATACCACCTCTGACTGCCCCTACCCCCATTTATTATATGTCTCCTGAGTCTCAGCTGATCGAAAGGAAATGGGGATTTTGCAGTAACCATTTCCTGGATTGGGGGTGGAATGAGATTTTACAGTATTCTTCCCCTGCTATGCCCACCAAGCCACATCCACCAAGCCATACCACACCCACCAAGCCACACCCACAGAACCGGTAGCAAAAAGTTTTGAAACCCGCCACTGATAGAAACCATATAAATGAAAGATGGGAAAGTAATATTGTGCTATTTCATACAAATCTTAATTTGTAAGTTAAAGCAAGCTATTACAGACTACAAACTACTGTATATATTCCAGGATTTTAAAAATGTTTTGGAATGAGTGTGACTATAAATTTGATTTGGTATGGGAACAAACTAGATTAATTACGCATATCACTTCCATACAATCATGCAGGTGGAAATCACATTTAAGATGACATACAATTTCTACTTAATAAAAGTATTCCATTAACAAACTCAGGTACAAAATAAGTAATACAGATGCATGATGACTGCTGGGATTACTTCAAGCAATGTAGGACATTTTGCTTTTATACGAGCAAATTAATACAGCTTGTATCTTTATGTTCCAAGACCCCCACACAGGGAACCATTTTCTGAAAGAGAACATTAAAAGAAAATCTTAAGCTATCCCAACTCATGCATGATTTTGATCTAATCAGAACACTTTGTAGTGGCTACCTGTGTTTATAATAGTTAATTTTGGTGGGTTTAGAAATATGAAATTTTGAAAATATATTGTCATGCTCTCGCTATAACATGGGGAACAGTTGCTTATTTACACAATGCCTATAATGGGCTCTGGGATCCTCTTTTCCCCTTATTTTAACTTATATCATTATTTCTGGACATGTGAAAACCACTTGACTACAGTCATTCTTCATTCTTTTAGTCACCATGAAGTATCTGCTAAAATGTGTTTTAGGAGAATAAAGCTAGATAGTAAGGTTGATTAACTTGGACAGTCAATGCCATCTTTCTGGCTACTGAGTATATTTCAAATTTTTGGAACATACTGTGGTGGTTCCATAAAATGTTTGCCCTGACAGCCAGCTGTTCACGAAATGGCTAACATAAAATACTCCTTTTTATGAAAGCAAACTGATGAGTGTGTTCTTTGCCACCTAACCATATGTTTTTTACCATCATTAGGACCTTTGGGGTTTTCTTTTCTTTTCTTTTCTTTTCTTTTCTTTTCTTTTCTTTTCTTTTCTTTTGTCTTGTCTTCCTGGGCAACTAGATATACATACAAGCAAGTATTAGGCAACAGCTATCCATCAATTTTTCTCAATGTCTATATGGAGCATGTGAAGATGATACTAGTGGTTTATGGTTTGGCATACAGCATGCTTGCTTTCCATTTTTTAATTAAAATAATCTTTAAAGCATTAAAACAGGGGCTTTGGCAAGAATCAAGAGGCACACCTACATGGCCTTAACTTGGCTAACATTATACAATTAATTGTAATGGCCCAATGAATTGCTGTCTCTATGTATAAAACATGGCATGGCATTACATATTCTAATGTAAATTTAAGTTATCAAAATGTGCTAGCTGCCCAGAGTATATGGCATAAATCTGAGCCAAGATTTTGAACTAGCTGCTAATTTCTATTTCTGCTGCCCAGGGCCAGTCCTACCATTGAGTAGAGTGGTTGCTAAAGTAAGAGAAATTAACAGAATTTCCTGTATCATGTAATTTGCCTTGGGAATTTAAACCAGAATAATACAGGTACAGTAAAGGAAGTAATCCCATCATCCGTGTTAAAATGAGATTAAATTGCCAATATTTCCAATGTGGATGAGAATAATCTTGTCTGTCAGCTCAGATAGCATACTTGTTTGGCCACTTGTGCTGTCTTTTCTCTGAAAGAAAATGCACTGACTCAGGTTTAACTTATGAAATTAGTCAGCAACCTACCTCTAGTCTGCTTCATGTTCTACAAATACTCAGTCGTTATCAGTCTCTTTGAAGAAAAAAACCTATTTCCATTCATTCTAAAACTAGCTAAAAAGCATTTTTTTCAGAAGATAATATAGAATGAACATCAAAACAATCTGAATCATCAGTTTTTCTTCCTGCTTTTCTTTTTTAAAGAGGTTTATAAGCAAGGCCAAATTTTGCTCAAAGCAAATATCTCGTAAAAATCACACCTTACTAAGAAATGAAACTATTTGAAAAATTCAAATTAAAAAATATATAATGTGAAAGAAAAAAAATATACATACAAGTAGTCCTTGATCTATTGTATTATCACAATTGGAACTTGAACTTGTATCACTAAGTGATCGTTAAATGAATCATTTTGTGACCACACCTAATAGTATAGTCTTTGTTTGCCACAGTCATTAAGCAATTCATACTTTCATTCTAGCTTTCTAGCTTCCCCCATTGATTTTGCTTGTCGGAAAGTCAAAAATGGTGATCACATTGCAATCATACAAATACATGCAACTTGTCAAGCACCCGAATCATGTCACCAAAGACATACTGTGATGGTCATAAGTGTGAACACTAGTTGTAAGTCACTTTTTCCAGTTCTATTGTAACTTTGGATGGTTGCTAAATGAATTGTCATATATCAATGACTACCTCTATTGATAAATTTAGATATATAAAAGCAACTGTTAGATCATCTGTCATGGTTTCCCTATATATGTGACAGTCTGTTGATTTCAGTTTTCCAACTTATAAAGACTTCATTGAACATTCTTGAAGTTGAAAGACACATGCATAGAAGAATTCAAACGGAGGAGGTCTAGTCTATTTTCAAAAATATTATCGTGTAATCATTTAAAGATTTCGAAAGATCACTTCCAGTGAGATGCTGATCTAGATACCACTGAAGGAGAAGAGATGGCATTATGAAGGACATTGGTGACCAAAGGGTGGCTCTTTTGCCAGAGAGGATGGCCAAACTACTCTGAAGAAAGGAGAAATTATGAGTTCCTGCACATGTCATCTGAATGATTGTTCCTAATGATTAGATTGCAGGTACCAAGGGTTTTTTTGGTTGGCTGAGTGGCCCCAAATTGAAGGATTCCAACTACATCCACAATTATAATGTAGCCAACATTGCCACAAATATTGGCTTTGATTAAGCTCATTTTAATCACTTTTGTAATTGCTTTTTTATTGTTTTTCCAATATTAAGAACCTTCAGAGCAGCAAGTTTGATTGCTGAAGGAATAAGCTTCCTTCAATCCTTAATGGAAGAACTTTTAAAGTATGGGTTTAAACACTTATACATTTTTGTGAATAAATGGGAAAAGAATGATTAGAATGTTGTTTATGGAAAGTAATAAATGGGCTAAGGGTCCAGATGGATTTGAAATGAGATTATGAAATTAATTAAACGAATCTTTCTTCTGGAAAACAGCTGTTATTTTGTCTTCCCCCCAAAATAGTTTAAATAGATGCATATTCCAGTGATGCTAGAGGGATATAAAAGAAATTAAAGGTACAATTAAATGAGAAGACCACTTAAATTTGACTTGCTAATACAGAATGAAGCAAAATCTTTCAACTTTGGATATATTGGATCTATTTGTGAACAATAGATACAAAAATTAATTTTAAGAATGTCTATCATTCTAAGTAGACTTTGTGTAAATGATGTTATGGAAGAGAAACAAGTTCTACTGGACAAGATTGATATACATTTATACATGGATTTTTTTTAAAAAACAAGAATGTTCTATAAAGAGATGATATGCTGTATATATAAACTAAACCAAGTGACATTTTAATAGTTAAAAGGGGTGTACAAATAGCAAGCCAGAAGAGTGGATTTACAAAAGAACCTTTTGAAAGGATTGATGAGAGGAAACAAAAAGAAAGAAAGAAATCAAGCTCTCGGTTATTTGAAGGAATTAAACAAGACTGTTAGATGTAAAGGGAAAGAATATAAAATTGGTTTCTTTGATCAAGGTTAAAATAGATGTCAGTACTTCTTCTAACTCTTAATGGACCTTTTCTAACCAGGATTGAAAAACAAGGTGTAAGGATTTATTTATAGATAAAAGATGAGATCTGAGATGAAGAATTGTTTCTTCTATTTTAAGAAAAGAATTGTTTATATTTGTTGCAACAAAGGAGAAAATTACTTCTTTATATATTCTTTTTTCCTTCTTTTTATTTTTTTTCTTACTGTTTTTGTCCTTACATTCACTATCTTTTTTTCCTTTGTTAATAGTCTATAACTTCATCTGGGGAAGGAGTGATATTACTATAAAATAAATAATTAATATAATTAGTGCCACACTATACAAATGCCAAAGTGTTTTTGAGTTGAGGGTTTCAATCATGAATATAATACTGCTTAAATGCACCACTGAATGTGGTTGCAATATACCTATATTAAAATACTTTCTTTTTTAAAAGAAAATTTAGTTTTAATCTATAACAAAAGAAAATGCCATATTCAAATATCAAACTGAATAAAAATATAGAAAACAAATAGCATAAACAAAAGTTTAAAAAAACACAGAAAAATTAGAATTATATAAAACTGTATAAAATAGAGTACAAGACTACCGTAAATAAATATTTTCCACATAGATTTAGATTAAACTGATTTTCCACAATATCTATAAAAAGTAAATTCTTCTGCAGTATATATTAAATGTCATCAGTTTTCATCCAGAAGTTTAAATAAGGTACATTATGTATTTTTTCTACTAGTGTAAAATAATATTCTTAATTTCTGCTGATATGTATTAGGCAGGTAGGATCTATATTTTCAGAATACAATTTCACATTATATTCACAACCTTAACCTTTATTTCTTTTCTAAAGCTCTGTTAATAAACAAGATCATATTTACTCACAGTTCTTAAAGGATTGGGTAATAGAAAGATTTCCAGCAAGGAATTAAAATATAAACATCCTTCTAGGTCAACGCATTGTAATGCTCCATGAACAAGAAAGAGGTTAAAAAGCCACCAACCCAACCCACGCTAGGATGGCTTGCAAATGGCTAGAGATGTGGGCTGTGGAAGTGTCATGTCAAAAAAGGAACTCTAGAAAATTGGATTTGTGACTCAGGCAGAATACTTTCTGCTCTTTGACTGAAATGGCAGATTGCCACTTAGCTGGAGGGAGAAAAGAGGAAATAAGTCAGCAGTAACACATCCAGAGCATCCTAGGGACAACATAAAAGCTGCACAATGTCACATTTTATTAAAAGGATGAATCAACCACAATACACTTTATGGAAAGCACTTTTTTTAAGAAGGTGTGTAAACAATGATGTCTTGAAACAATCCTGTACTAGAGTGTGCTACAGTAATTACAGATGATTAATAAAAAAAGTGAAAAAGACTGTAAAAATTAGTCATCTGCTAAAAACAAGGATTTACAGGAAAGCTGGTCCTAACAATATAGGAAAACACTATGGTTTAGTTTAAGTAAATGTCTTGAATAGATTGCAAAATGTTTTGATTAGATTGTCAAATAGAGAAATTGAATTCAGACATAAGTATTCTATGTGTGTTTAGCTTATGTTGGTACTTGAAGAAGCAAAATAGTAATTGATTTTGATATTAGGTAAGATTCTTATGAATGTCATGTGTAAAGAAAGAGAGAGAGAGAGAGAGAAAGAAAGGAAGGAAGGAAGGAAAGAAAGAAAGAAAGAAAGAAAGAAAGAAAGAAAGAAAGAAAGAAAGAAAGAAAGAAAGAAAGAAAGAAAGAAAGACAAGAAAACAATCAAGTGGATCACAGAGCAGATCAGCCCAGAGTTTTCACTCAGAGCACAAATAAACAGGGTCAAATGATCATACATTATATGAAGACCCAGTTCCTATGAGAAATCCATAAAGCAAGAAAAAGTGGAAGGAACAAGAATTGGTGGTCAAGAAATAGCCAACTGGGTAGACTCAATTACAGAGACAGTGGGTGCATTGTTGAAAAACCTGAAGTGTTAGACTGGGGATAAATCATCCTTGAGAAATTCTGTCTTTGTAGCTGCTTGGAATCAACACCAACTTGATGGCACCCCATTAATTATAATCTAATGTAGACAGCACCAGGTGGCAAAATTGTCAACAACTGCCATCACCTCACCACTATCTGTATTACTTCCTTTTCATATAAACCACAGCCATCTCATCTGCTTTTCTTTTGTCATCTGTGGGGAAAGTCCATATATCTACCAAAAGCAGACTTCAAGTGGAGGGGCATGCAGAGAATTCAACAGTCCTTAATAAGAGCATGATAAGGCAGTGCTTATAAATTTGGAGGTGGCCCTGAGTTTAGATCATGGAAATGTTTAACATTGCATAACTCTACACTGACAAGCTGGAGCCCACTTTGATGGTTTAATCACAGCAATCTTCTTGTGCATTACATTCTTCTGTCTTTGAGATAAATGAACCACCTGAAAAATGCCATTAGGCTTGGTGCTGATAGAAATGATTCCTGTGGTATGAACAGGCAAACTGTTTTAGGAGGACAACATGTTCTGGAATGGTGATGTTCATTGCAAGTTATCCATACCTACATATATATATTTGATATTTTACAATTTACATTCCTTTAATGAACATTCTACCACTCATAAAGATAAAATTATACATTTTATGTATAATTATCATATTTTATACACATGAAATAAAGAGTAATAACTAAGAGTTTATTAAATTGATATGGAGTATTTAACATTTAGTCAAGATAGATTGCACATTAGACGTAACATGGATTCTTGTAATATGGAAAGTGATATTATTTTTGTTGTGGGAAACTTACTCTCCCTGTAGTTTTTTCCCGAACCAAATGAAAATAGTTTCTTTTTCATTTAAAAGATCCACTTTATCTCAGCAAAATTCTTCCATTTTAATTTATAACAACAGCGGTGATTACCAGCTGTTAATATATCTTAATATAAATCGATGCCGCTATCTACTAAAAAACTTAAGACCAATACATTGTAATTAAAAAACAAAAACATATTTTTTTCTTGGGAAGGATTACTGGCATTTTGCTGTTATATTTACCGTGTATACATTTTAAACGCTTAAAGTTCCAGTGATTGAGTTTCTATCTGTTTCTAAACTTTCCTGTCATCTGTTTACTTCTGGCTGAGAATCAGTGATCTAGAAAGAAAATCTAACCGAGGCATGACAACTACAACATTTGGGCACATATAGAACTGCTTTGAAATGAACAAAGAAAGACCATTTACAGATGGAGCAAAAGGGCAGGCATTGGGGGGAAATGGCAAACTATGTTTGATGTAGCTGCCTTTTGTCTTCCCTACCACTTCAACTAATATTAAGCGATAAATACAATATAAATATGTGTGCTCTCTTTTTCTTCCTCAGTCTATGTGTTGCTGCTTTTGCCTTCTCATATTCTGCCTGGAATCATTCTGTTCCACTTCTGTGCATCTCGATCTTTCCCCTCCTATATTTTAAACTTTTATTTCCTGTACTGCTCCCACTATTTCTTCTTTTAAATGTTGCCTCTTTGCCCCTTGATCCTGCTTGTTGTTTTCATTCCCATTTTGTCCTCTTTAAAGCCCTCTGCTTTATGGCCTTCTTCTGCCATATTGCCTTGGTTTATTAGTTTGTTTTTATCACTTTAGAAAGTTCTTCCATTTGTTCCCCTTTTATTGCTGGAGTGTCCTTATTTCTCATCTGATTTCTCTAATGTGCATGTTTGTTTCCCCTTGTAACTTCAAGCTTCCAGTCGCTTTGCACTTCATTCATAATAAATCTAATTGTTCTATCTCTTTGCTCTTTTTTTTCCTCTGCTAACACTTTCGAATTTTGCCTCCTTTTCTCCAGCCCTGCGTTTTCTTTTGTTCTCCTGTTCTCTTCTTTACACTAATCATCCTCCCTGCTGCTAAAACCATTTTACTCACCAAAGGCAGCAGATCTTGTGGATTACTCAAATTTATTTCAACTTATTCTGAAAGTACTAAATAGATACAAAGAGGAAACAGAATTTTACAGTTGGGAGTAGAAGTCTTGCTGGTCGAAACAGAGTTTGAGGTAGGAGGTGCATAGTAAATAGATTTGTGTTAAGTTGGAAAAAATAGCAACAAAGAAGGAGAATTTGTATAATAAAGAATTGGTCAGCATTCAAAGTGGGATGCTTTGTAAGATGTGTCAGAACAAGCAAGCCACACTTCCTCAGCTTTTCAAGCAACAACTCCCATTGGAAGTCTTGCACAGCTGCTTCAAAACATATCCCCAGTTATACATGCATGGACAATTGCTATGCTGTTGCAACCTAAGCATAAATGTCTATGCATACACACAAATGTGAAGACATCAAAGTAGGGGCAAAGTAAACAGAAAATAGTATCAAGATTCAGGAAGATTTTGACAAGCTAATAAAATGGGTAGGAATTTGCAAATAGGAAATCCTTCATTTGGCCAGGAAAAATTAAAAACATGAGAGAACATGCCATGCAATCATATATATAACAGAAGTAAATGATAATTATTTATGAATATATATGCATAGGAGTACACAATGCACATTCACAATGAAACTATTCTCAAAGAATATTGCTTTTCTTTTTTTTACTTACTGTACTATCAATTCTTAACTTACAACTGTAATTGGGACCAGAACTTCCATTGTACTGAGCTACTGGGTGCTAATTGGGTAGTAATTACTGAGATTCAAAAATGTGGAATCCAGGCCCATATATACTGGCTCCAAATCTTTTTAGATATCACACATCAATGGCAAAACACAGATCATATCTGACTGCATAGAATGAGCCATGACAGTCATTGAACCAAAATGGAATCAGGTTGCTGGCACATAAAATCACAGAGCAGCAGAGCAACTTTGAAACTGATCCATGGGAGAAAGCTGAAAGTTCTGCCAGCCACTGGTTCAGAAAAAAGTAGATGTTTGAGAAAATACTATAAGAATCAGAGTCAGTGTTAGAAATAAATTAAAGGTCAGATATCATAATCGTCATCTTTCTAGCTTATTCCCGCAGGAACAGAAACTGCTTTTTGGACTGACAAAACACCATCTTGCAAATACAAGCAACTGGATCATGTCTACATTTTGAAGGAGATGGCTGTAGATCCAAACCTGACCCACCAGCTTGTCACCTGGGTCTGAATCAGGTTTGTTCTGTGTTCAACTCAGTGTACTACCCTGGCAATTGAACAGCATCAACTATGAGGATCAGACTTCACTGCCAAATTAATGATCAGACATGACAGTCACAAAATGAAAAGAACAAAAAAAGTTTGTGAAAGATGCCCACATCAATTTTTCTGAAAATCTCCACAGAACATTCATTTACCACACCAGTGCTGGAAGTCATAGAATCAACAGCACTTGCTTGAAAATGTGAATAAAGGTATAATACCCAGCATCATTGGCAGAGGAAGGAAGGCATCAGATAAAAGTGGTATTGCAATACAACTTCTACTCCTTTTCTACATTTAGTGCAATGTAGCATGCATTCCCCAGAGGTATGAACCTACATACATGATGTTCTATTCTCAGAATAAGGCGAGGCAGGATAACAGCTAACAAAACCGTTTATTTCTAACACAACGGGCTAACGTAAACAGCTAATAGTGTCTCACTCTGTTTGCTAACTACCATGGAGAGCGAGCAAACTTCTGGGATACTGACAGCCCTTTTATACCGAGCTGTCAGTGCCTGAGCCAATCAGAGGGCTCCTAGATTCACACCGGCTAGAAGCCGGCAACGAGCCAATCAGATTTCCTTCCTGGTTATATAGATGTCGGCCGAACATAACACATAACACTATTTTCACCACTCTGTAAAAGCAGTGATTGTCCAAATGGCACTAACAGTGGGTATAACAGAAACCTGTGGTAAAGAATAAAAGCAACGGAATACACCCATTCCTCAATACAACTTTATAACAAGGGTAGGAAGACCCCATTGTGAGAAGCAAGGTATAATTTCATATACTGGAAAGTATTATATTCCTCCATAGAATCATCATGGGGGACAATATCTGTCCCACAAACATAAAAGTGAAGAAGCGTCCTAAAGGAAATGGAAAGTCTCCTGTACTCAATGAAAGCAGCAAAAAGTTGATAATAAGGAATAGAAAGACAGAAATCTCAAAAGCATTAAGCAAAAAAAAATAAAAAGCTATAAGGAGCAATAACAATCTCTTTTAATATATTTAAGATGGGAAACTAGCCAGGGAAATAATTGGGCTACTAGTCCCTCTTCAAAGGAGCAGAAGAGTTTTTCAGAAAGAATGAGAAGGTTTTCAGCAAAACTGAATAAATTATTTTGCCCTTGATCCAGGTTTAGGCATCATACCGCCAAATACAAATTGCAGGGAAACAATGGCAGGAGAAGAGCATGTAACCTGCTGCTTGAAGAACTCAGATATATCTGGTTATTCACAGTGAGAAACAAAATGCTGAACTAAGAGGAATCTTGGTCTTATCCAATATAAACTGCTCTTACAATGCAGTGTCTGAAAGTGTTCAGGAACATGCTACATAAAAATTGTGAGGCTCTGCATGAATTCCTCTTTTTATTTTTCTGACTTTGAATGACAGAGAATAGGCTGTATTCAGAGGACTTTGTAAATTTCAAGCTGTCATTAAATAGCTGAGAAAGGAGGAAGGGAAAAAAGAAAGCTTTACTCCATTCTATTAAATAAAGCTTTTTAAACAAAAGAAGGTAGTTTGCAGGAATTCACTAGAAGATTGTATTAAGCAGAATAGCAGCTAAATATGCTGAATCTGATCTAAAACGTGCTTGTGTTAAATTTTCTGCTTATTATATGTTTAAGATTATTGGTGCTTAGAATGAAAAGCAGAATGAAAGTGACAGTTGCAAACCAACAAGCTGATCGAACTTCTATAGTATTTATCCTGCAATCGGTCACTTGGTCTTCTATAGTTGAGGGACAGACAGGAATAATTTTATTAAAGGAGGGCAAGATCTCAATTTACACTCCTCTGTTTTACACTCTCTTTTGGCAGAAGCTAAATAATGTGCATAATTGTTTCCCAAAAGCAGATCATATTTCTACAAAGTGTTTCATGGGGCTCAAAATAATGTGTAGCAGCTTTGTTCACACTGTTGCTAAAACACTGCTATTGTAAAACAAAAAACAAAAAAAACCCACGCACATTCAGTAACATTACCCCTCCCCTCCAGGTTTAATGTGAAGGATAAGACATTTTAATTTCCACTCATACTTCAAAAATACAGGAAACCAAAATATAAAATGAAGATTTTATAGTGTGTTTTATATTATCTGTAGATTTTTTGTGAGGGTCAATTTACAGTTTAGGACTCTGTACCCTTCTTTGAGGTCAACCTGGAACTGGAGTTCAACATTCAAGAGATACGGCTTTCTCAAACAGTTTATTGAGATTCTCCTGGTGAAATTAATTCCTAATACATTTTTATAAGGCATAGTGCTTCTCATAAAGGGCTCTAGAGGTTAAGTCCTGAAATGAATGTGAGCCTAATGCAAATGATTTAAAACTAGTGAAATATTAGCAGCTTAAACAGTCTGGGAGCTGAAATTACTATTGGCTAAGTGCTCTGGGTTGACTTTAAAGGTATCTTAACACAGAGATTTTTTCTTTTATTTCAGATCTTTATTTCTCACACAAACACAACTTCCCTATTATATCATTTTATTGATGGATTGATTTTGTAAAATGTCTAACTGTCTCATGACATTTCCAAAGAATCTTCAGTACCAAACACAGACAGCTGCAGTGCAGTATATTCCACAATGCATGGGCAACATTGGAAAAAGTCTGCCTTTATGTGCCTGTGAATTCTCATGGGTATAAACCTCTAATGTTTCATCTCTAAATGATCTTGCCAGACCAACAGAATCATATTTATATAAGGTAGTCCATAATATAACTGAATACACTGTTATCTAGGATTTTATATGTAGCAAAGTGCACTTTGAATTAAGCCATAAGTTCCTGACAACTACTGTAGTGACCATGCAATCAATGTTTTGTACTGCAACCGTTGATTTCATTCCTAAACAAACTGGCCAATCCATTCTGGGTGTGGCTTCTGAGACAACCTCAAAGGCTGCCCAACATAGTCAAGACACGTAGGTAATAATGCCACAAGTCAGTGTTGCAAGGTCCCCAGGCCAGATAGTGTTGTATCTGATGCACCAGCCAAGTTGGGCAAATGAACTCCAGAAACCACCTCTGCATGCTCTTTAGGGAGAAGCTATGAGGGCTGGATCATAGCACTCCAGATCACAAATCTGGTCCTTTACATGAATGTAAACTTATCTATATGTCACTCAAACCAATGTTTCTGGAAGGTTTAATGTTTACAGACAAGCTGCCAGAATTTAATATGAGGCTGTTTCTTCTCATCTAATATTTTATAGTCTTCTGAGTCTGGCTCACAATTTGTATAGCACTTCTGACTAGGTTAGGATCTCAGATCAATACAAGATCTTTCTCAATTGTTTCATAGACATGTTGAATATCATGTGGCAAAGGCCGATACTCATCATTGGAGCACCAGTGGGCTTGATTGCTCCTTCTCCACAAATGCCTGGTGATAGGACAAAAATCATTCACCAGTTCTGTTGCCATCCCAGATCACGTTTTGAATACTAACTGGATAAAATTCTAAATGAGGTTCTTCATGCAGGCTCTTCTCTAGCTGATTTCCTAATTATAGAGCTATCCTGTGCAACAAAAGTTAGATTTGGGTCAGATAACAAAATTCTAATGGACTGGGGGGGGGGGATTGCTTTGTTTTAATTTCCTAATTAAGCCAAAATGCATACAGTCTTCTCCCCAGCAATCTGCAATCTTTCTTACTTTTATTCTGACAACTCTGACAATAAAATCCCAAGATAAGACATCAAGAAAGAACTCACATAGGTTATTATCTCATGGGAGAAAAAGAGACAACTTTATTCTTATACATTCAACAGGGCACCTGCACCTGCCAAGTCAGACTATGATGTTATGGTTTGATTGCTTTAGGAATAATATCTCTTATAGATGCCTTGAGGCCTTGCAGTTTTCTCTTGGTTAGTAAATTAATCCTGGGAATAATTTATAGGTTCATAATTTTTGTCATATTCATAAAGTCAATCTAATAAATCTTAGACAGTTCAACAGTAGCTATTCCAGTCTGGAAGTATGTTATTCTTATCTTCGTTTTCAAGCAGGATTCCAGTGTAGCAAAGCATTCTCACTTAGGATTTTATATTTAGGCAGATGTTATACAAGCAAAATCAGAAAGTTTGATTGTTTTTTCCCCTTATCATATACTGTATATTCCTGATAATTTGGATTTTGATTGTAGTACCAATACAGTCTGCACAGATGAGGTGAGAATTTGCTACTGTTTTACCTTTTCTTTATGTAAAAATCAGCTTGGGTGTCAGTTTTGGTATGGGTACTTATTGTTGGGTTTTAAAAAATGATTAGGGATCAGCGGCATCATACACATATAAAGAGGATGAATGTCAGTCATGATGGCATAACCATTATTTTAACTTTCAACCCTGCCTCATAATGCCACTAAAAGAATTGTATGGATAATGTTCATTGCTTTACCTGAATGAAAATTTGAGCCATGCTGGAAAATTCAAAGGCAGGCTAATTCTTGTAAACTTTGTATATTTTTGCAATTGAAACTGGTTTTTCTCTTTAAAGCAACACAGTGGTACTTCAATATTCAACTGCTTCAAAACTCATCAAATTTGGTGTTTTATAGCAATGAATTGGATATATCCATAAGATTATATGTTAGTGTTAAAGAGTATTATATTTAATTAGGACATGTGGTACAGCAAAGAAAGAAGAGACAAGAAATACTGATTTCATGAT
>JANHFK010006784.1:22457-35989 GCA_036250565.1 Sibynophis collaris
CACCTCCTCTTTTATTGGGTCTGGTTTTTTTGAAGAGTTTGTATCCTTCTATCAGTATGTTTCAGTCGTGGGTTTCGTCCCACCAAGTTTCTGTTATTCCAACTATGTCATATCTACCTTCGTGTATTAATAGTTCAAGTTCATCCTGTTTATTCCCCAGACTTTGTGCATTTGTATATAGCCACTTGAGATCTTTACGCCTGACTCTGGGTATGCTTCCTAACAGTTTTAAGAATTAAGAAAATTTTAAATACATAAAGGGGTCAGTAATTTTAGAAAACAGAGTAATAATTCTTTTTTTGATGAAAGTGGCTTTGAAAATAGTAAAATTAACTAGGCAAAATAGGATAGAACCTCATGGGAAAGCCGATTGATTATTATTAAGGAAAGTAAATAATTGGTGATTTTTACAAAAGAAGAAGACATGAACCAGACTATATCACTATAGCTATGAAGAACTAATTGGGACTAAAATATTGAAGACAGAGAAAATCAAAACGAAGGGGTTTTTTTTAAAGAAGTTTGCGTTTTATTTTTATCCTAGTTATTGACATACTTTTACTCTATTACAATAGCAACCACAAGAAAAACAACCAAAACAGAAGAAAGAAGAAGTTAACTATAGCAACTTACAGATAAGGGCATCATCCCATATTTATTGCAGAAAATGTTTGAGGAAGAAATTGGCAAGAGGATCACTCAGACTCAGTTGTCAATACTGTGGATGCTTTAAAAAAGGAAATGGAAGAAGGATTTGCAGGGATAAAAATGATATGAAAGAAGAAGTTTAATAGATTAATGAATTTTATTAATAGATCATATTGAGAATATGGAGTAGCTATAAACCCAGGCTGTGCCTGAAAACACTTTTATGGATCTCAGCAGAAGAAGCAGAAGAAAAAGGTTAATATACCAGGAATTATTGGAAATCACCAAGGCCAAGGGGAATATAAAATTAAATCAACAGAGCAACTAATGATGAAATATATAGTTGTCAATGCCATTTATAGTTATCGGAAATATTTAAAATGGGATAAAAAAGACTTATTGTATGGAGCAAAGTAAGACAGAATGTCATGTCTGAATCTGAGGGGGAATATGAACAGTTGACAGAGAGTGAGAGACTGGCTTCATTGGCTGGGAAGAGCAAAGTCAGGCTGGGCAGAGCAGGGGAGAGGTAGAACAAGGGAGAGGGGGTTCAGATGAAGACCAAAGCCCACCCCTTCCTCATCCTAGGCAGCACAGGGAAGAATGGAGAAGAGAGCAATGTGGGTTGCGTGGCTTATGAGGGAGGAAAGGGCTCCGATTCTCATCACAAGGCACACCTGGGGATGGAGTTTAAAGGAGACGCAAATGAGAGGGGCAGTTGTCGGAAACGAACACTGAATTCATCTTGTGTGCACTGTTTATCTGAGTTCCTGGCATCCTTCCAACTGGTTTGATTTACTGCCATGCTACTTCACTTTTGGAACTCCTTATCTTGCTTGCCCTGCTGGACTAATTACCTTATCGTGCCTTGTTGGAGTTATAGTTGGAAGTTTTCTGTGTACAACAATTGGGACTGAAGTATTGTCAGCCATAGACAATACAAGTTGATGGAAGAGTTGATGGAAGAGCTCTCTCCAGGCCGGAGAATTGAAAGGGACATTGGGGGCACAGTTGGTGATAATAAAGGGACTCAAACCAGTTCTCTGGCTGTGTTGCCTTTGTGTCACACTCCGGGTCATCACACAGAATTTGAAGTATGTGTACCAGTGATGTGTATGTGTACCAGTGATGAATATATAATTGCTAAAATGTATAAAGATTTGTTAAAATTTGAAATGGAAGAAGAATAGGTTAAAGAATGTTCAATAAACTGAACTTAGAATCATTGAAAAAATAAATGGTGAAAATGTGAACAATATGAAAGGACATTTTATGTTGTACAGATACAAAAACTAAAAAAAAAAGATTCAAATACAAGTATTGAAACTGAGAATTTTAAAGATTAATATTCAGTTGAAGCCAGAACTTTTCCTTCAGATTCTTTATGAAGCAATGGTTAGATTACTACTTGCAGTCTTGTATTCTCAACAACTAGGGAAAATCTCAGCATATTTTTTTTAATAAAAGATCAAGCATTGAATATACTGTGCTTTTCCCCCCCACTTTACAACAAGTCTGACTATCTTTGTCCCTAAGATGTTTGGAAGATAACTAACATGAAATCCTCAATGGCAAAGACAATACTATTAAAAAGATCCTTGGCATTGCCTACAGTGGCTATAGGTCAGTGGTGAAATCCTGCCGGTTTTGTCCGGCTGACATGTGCTGGTAGTGGTGATGGTGCATGGTTCGGTGAACCGGTCACGGTGGCAGTGTGAGGCTCTGCCCACCCACCCGGATGTCGTTACTTCCTTGTTTTTAACCCTTTGCGCATGCGCAAAGCCTTCTGTGCATGCGGAGAGTCAAAAAACAGACGTGATGATGGTGCATGCACAAGCAGAGCAAGGGTGAGCACACAGAGCGCACACTTCCAAACCAGTAGGGAAGGTAAGTAGATTTCACCCCTGCTAAAGGTGCACCAACAAGACTTGAAATACCAGATTTGAGACAGATTGGCACAGGGGGAAAAAAAATCTATCCATGTGAGCCCTATAGTCAACTTCAACTGGATGGCACATAATCAATCACTCAATCAGCTATTGGATTACCAGTATCCTGGAGATTCACAAGCCTATTTTGTAGGGATTCTTATTTGGTCTAATTTGGGATGTTGTTTTTGCCTTCCTTTAGAGTTTCAAGTTTTGCAGCTGCTCCTCCAATTAACATGCTGCTTAAATGCCAAGCCCACGTCTTGCAGCTGAGATGGTGTCTGATTGCCACACTACAATTCTGTATTGGTACAGATGTTCTGAAGGAAGAACATCCAAAACTGAACGTAGCCATTTAGATTAGAACAAGCCACCAGAAGCTTTGCTCTTTTAGTTGCTGGAACGTCTCTTTTTTCATTCAATGTGGAGAAACTGCAAAACAAAACAAAATCTTCAAAGTGTTAAGATTATTCTGTCCACAGCATCCTTTCCCTTGAAAAAGACAAAAAAGGTAGCAGCTGCATTAATAATAGAAGGAAAGATGAAGTAACTGGGTTAAATTCCATTCTCCTTTGACTGATCAGTACTTTTTGAGAAGTGTGCCAGATACAAGCCAAAGGAAAGTAAAATTCTTTGAATATTTAATTTACTGTTAAAGTGTATTCTTCTCTTTGCTCTAGGGTACAAAATAATAATGTAAAAGCTCATTCCTAAAATATTGGTATTGATGTGGTAATATTGTGAAATCTAAATTAATAGGTTCTCACTTGTGACTTAGGGACCACAGAGAGTCGAAGAAAGTGATATTTAGCATAGATACAAATTTAAACATTATTTAACCTATTCCAGGAAAGGGGCGATATAGAAATTCAATAAAATTCAATAAAATTAAATTTTTCTACAGTTGCGAAAATCCTGAGATCTAATCAGGTTCAGAGACATATTTCAGCCATTCAACATTAGGCAGCAGGGAATGCACCAGACTTTCCAATCTGAGCCCAGCATTTTGCTGGTACTGCAGAAACACTAGCAAATCTTGTAAAGAATAAGGCAAGTGCAAAATTTAGCCAGATTCTATTGAGATATGAGATATGGAATTCAAATGAAGGATCACCCCACCTTCCTACAATACTTTGATTGAAAGTTATGGGCAATTTTGGCAACCCCATTAGGCAACCCAGACATCAACGCCATAGGAAGGCTAACTTTACTTTTATTGAAACTGGCTTAAAATAACACAAACAATCAGTTCTGACTGTGCTGCATCTCCCCTTTCTTACACTCTAGTGAATTAGGGAGGTATTCAAAGGTATCCAAATTATGGAGCCTTCCAAATGTTATCTGGACATTCTAGAATTTAAAAAAAAAGTTCCATCCCTTGTCACCTTGAAATAGAGCTTGTGTATTGCCATTAAAGTCATCTTCCTCACTGTTTCCACAGAGATATTAACTTTGCAGTCCTTCCTTTTCTTCCTCTATTCCTTCTTAAACGTTTTACCCCATCATCTTTTCAAGCAGTATTATTCTCTATAATCCCACCAACTCACCTCTTATCCAGTTTATTTGATGGTAGTGAATAGTTATACTTGCAGGCCACAAAACCACCATTATCTTCTTGCTGTCCTATAACTGCTAGGCATCCCACCAAGGAAGCAAGAAGGCCACAAAACCACCATTATCTTCTTGCTGTCCTATAACTGCTAGGCATCCCACCAAGGAAGCAAGAAGGATGATAAGGAAAGCTGTTGGCTTCTCACCAACCTCTGTAAGTGTCAGGCGAGTTCTACCATAGCTCTGCCTATGTACCACTATATATACTCGTGGAACCAAACATTGCTAGTCCTTTGAAAGGTGTTTCCTGACATAACCTTCAGGCTATTTTTTGGGGTACTTAAACTTTATAAGAATGGAATGTCAGCTATACTACAGAGCAGATGCTGCAGAAGTAATGCAGCCAGTCATCCAAAAACTAATAAACAGGCTGCTCATCTGATCTCCAAACTTACAGAACGCTGCCTGGCAGCTACAGTCCTCAGGGGTAAACTCTAACTCGGCCAATAAAATGTTTCATTCACTATCTAGGATTTCTTGCATCTGGCCTTGCAAAGCCAATTTTGTTTCAGTTGCTCCTTTTGGCCTGAGGGTAACAAATGTGCTCTGAGCTGGAGAAGAGGAGCCTTTATCAGGCTTCACACTTATTTTACATACTACATGATTATTTAAGGTAACGGTGTTGAGAACGTGAGATAGGAGGGTCATCAAGCACACGGCAGCTCTAAAACGTATGTGACAAAATGGGCAACTTTGCACTTGTACAAAGAAAACAGAGCACTTGTTTAATAACAAAACCTTTAAAGAGTTCTTTCAACTGCACAAAGAGAAGTATGCGAAACATTACACAAATACCAGTTCATAGCTTGTGCCTGATCTTCTCCCATTGGGTTGGATATCACTAAACCAGGCTCTATTGTGAATTAGCTCAATGAGGCAAATAAAAACAAATGTATTTCTTAGAATGAGAGATTGAAAATTGAAGAGGCACGGGCTCTTCAAATAGCAGGTGTCATTGAAGAAATAGCATCAATAAAAAAGTTCAGCCAAGATTTTGTGGTAGATTCTTAATTTAGTTTCTATGTTGTACAAGTCTAAAGGTCTAAGTTCTCATGTAAGCCGATCAATTTTGTGCATTGTCAAAATTTTGTCTCTTCTTCAGACTGAGTATGAATAACATTACCCAATGTTACATGGCATATAAAATGATAAAAATAAATAAATATTCATAATTATATTTTTGTACATTTAAATAAACAGAAATCCCTGCAGTATCTCTTTGTAGATTCAGTCAGAAATATTTCTATTTCTAACAGACCAGCACCATCTTGTGGTCTGTTTTTAATGATTTTCTTTTTTTAATCAAGTGGTACTGTATTTATCTTCTCATACACCAAAGGTTTGTACTTTGGCTGTTTAACATTTTTAAAGGTTTATTCAACTTAGTATATTTTTTATAATATAGCTTGATTTTGTTTGTCTCCTGTGAGATAGATTTTTCCAAGCATGAGGGAGGAGAGGGAAAACCATCTAGTCACATGCCTCTATGTTGCATAGTCTGGAGGCTGTACTATTTGAAAATCATCAAGGAAAACTCTGGCAAGACGAACCTTGCGGACTAAGGTAATCCATGGCTCCACGCAAGGAACCCTGTACTAAAAATACAAGGATGGGTGAAAAACCTGTAAAAAATCATGACTGGTATAAACCTGATAAAAATCAATATTGACTTTGTTTTAAATTAATGCTCCTCATAAAACTACAAAAAACCATTTAACTCTACTGAGGGGCCAAGGAGTCAAGCATGATCAAATAATAGTATGACAACTGAGATTAATACTTCTCCCGCTCATGGATTATTGCTCCTAAACTAGTATAGAAAACTATGTTCAATATGTCATGCTTTATTTTTAACTAAGAGAGTACCAAGATCTTTGTGACCAACTTGAACCAACTCAGATAAGATGGTTTTGGTATGCTTGTTGAAGTTTCCCAAAACTGTTAGTTTCAGAGTCCTCTGCAGTACCTCCAAAACACCTCTGTCAGCTTTAGCAGAGACATTACAACAATCTTCCCTAAACTAAAATTCCTCAAATATAATAAACCTTTACCACCCAATGCATGGATCTCACTTATCATAATGGCCAGTCACAATGGAATTTAATATTCTAACTTGTATATAGTTGGGGAACAGCAAGCCTTGGTACACTAACAAAATCCTTGCCTTACCTTATCCTGTATCCAAATATACAAAACTGGAGCAGAAACATTGGAGTTGAATGTCTAATAAATTTACATGAATGAATAAATTAAGATCAGATGAATTGAATAGAGTATCTGGACAGAGAGGTAAATACTATAGATCAAAACTATTCAATCACTTGTTTGAGATTGACTGCTATATATATCAAATCAATAAATTACATATAAAAAAGTCTTTCTAACTATATCATATCAAGTTTAAAACAGCACCTGACAGTCTGGTAAATGTGACTAAAAATCATTTGTCCTCCTTCTCTTTCCAACCAGATTTCAGTTGCAGTTCAGCAATTTCTTGCTAGATTAGGTTGTAGGCTATAATTGTCTTTCTGTTGGCTAACCTAACATATACCAGGTCAGGACATTAATTCTTTTTAAATGGACAAAATCATGCATACGTCCATTCCCTGGTCAGCAGTATCTGTAATTGGAGATCTGGTTGACCAGAAGTTGTTCCTTACTATTTATAGCCACAATAACATTAAATGAATATTTTATATCTCTATATACCCATGTGTGAAATAACTAATATGGTCTGCCAGAGAGGATGGAAGTCATAAGCTAACTTCATATCTGGGGTACTTCAAAGGATAAAGTTCAGATAAGTGCTTCTGGTATTTCAAGCAAGTGATTATTCTCTGATTATAATAATATCCTATGAAACCGGGCTGAGGTCAGCAAGAAGGTTCCTGCCACTTTGGTCAGTTTGGATTGTGTGACTTGGCAACAAGACAACACAATCTTCTTCCATTAATTGAACAACAATCACAGATATGACAGGGCGGTTCTCAGAACAGCTGCTTCACACTCCTCTGGAAAATGCTATATAACTATTCAGAGAAAGGGGGAGGGAAAGGATATAATAATAGGAATAGAAAAAATGGCAACTTGAAAAGATTTGCACTTTTTAAAAAAATGATTATATCGCCACAAACATTTGAAACAAAAGGGACTGTGGTGCAGCTGGCATCATAATACACAGTTGGGAAAAGGAGTCAAACTTCATTTGAAGGTTAAATCAAAACTACTTTATCTGAAAGATTAATCAAATGGCTTTCTGTGGTCCCTCATTCTCAGAATAGCGTACTTTGCTATATGGAAGTAAGGAGGTTGCTTCATACCACTACTTATATACCGACCTATATGAATTCATTTTTAGGATGATTTATCATTAAACAAAGGCATGATATAAATAACACAATCATTATTACTGTAATGAAATAGCAGAATGCAGAGTCCTATTAAAATCAGCCAATGTTTCTTGAGGAAAAAATGAACAAACAGCTGGGTTAACAAAGAAGTCTAATCTGGCAAACGAATACTGTGTAGTTCGATCCAGATATTTTACAGATATAATCAATTGAAATTCCAATAATGGGACACTGTTATTAAACTATGGTGGAAACAACCATCATTTCTGATAGCAGGTAAACTCAAAGGAGATTGTTCACTGATTATGGTATCTGAACAGATCTATCTTTCCATTAGATAACTCCTAAAATGCTTCAAATACCTAGGAAAAAGTAAAATATTGAATGGTATTTAATGCTCACATGAGAAGACTGGCAAAGTTGACAAAACCCCATCCCGTATAACAAAACATAAACCCAACCCAAATGTAATGTGCTCTCAAATGTTGACAGTTCCAAAGTTTTTCTAAAGATTTTCATTGAAATAATGATAAGAAAAGGAGCGATGAAGTCACAGTTTGCAAAAAAAATAAAAAAAAAAGACTTGAACTAAAAATATGGCCTAGAGTTTAATTTGCCAGTATTATAATAATTTCTGATTTTTGTAGAGTGCAAAAATGTGCTTAGAAAATAGTTGCCGGAGTCTGCAAAAACACAGGAAGAAAATTTGGGCTTATGTGCAGCTCCAGGCCTAGTGGCTTTCTTGAAATCTGGACCAAATGATGCCTTTTCAAGACTTCTGATCATCATTTTATCTATGTACACATCAAACCAAAAATACCTTGGCTTATGCTAGAGATGTTCTAAACAATGAAATACCCAACAGCAACAAAAACAGAGCTGAAATTTCATTCCCTAGCAAGATTTGGAATATCGCTTTGTATTATTGTAAATAGGCCTCTGTCACAACAAGCTTCTCATCACAACTTACTTCCTGGGAAAAAAAAACCCTACATTTAAAAAAAAAAATCAACCTTCACCCAAACCAATTGTTCTTGTGATTTACCAGAACAAGAGGATATCACCTCATTAAATATAAAGGGACTATTAGAATCTTCTACATTCTTCTCCAACTGAGATTGAAAGATAGAAAACTTGCCCCCATTAAAAAAATGGGCCTGGGAGAAGACAAGGACCCATAGAAAGAAAATGTCTTAGCTAAATGTATCTCAATGAGGGGAATGGACTCTTGTCCCCCATAATTAGAGGGCTAAACACATGGTTTCTTTATCTTTCTCTATGGCAGGGAGCTATACAGGGAGCCATGATGGTGCAGTGGTTAGAGTACAGTAGTGCAGGCTACTTCTGCTGATCACCGGCTGCCAGCAGTTTGGCAGTTCAGGTCTCACCAGGCTCAAGGTTGACTCAGCTTTCCATCCTTCCGATTTTGATAAAATGAGGACTCAGATTGTTGGGGGCGATATGCTGACTCTGTAAACCGCTTAGAGAGGGCTGTAAAGCACTATGAAACGGTATATAAGTCTAAGTGCTATTGCTATTGCTATGCTGAAGAGCTATCTCTGGATTGACTCTGCATGGGGACACCCCACCCCCCAAGATTTGGTAAATTCTTGAATCAGTAGGAATTAGAAGGTTCCTACCACAAGAATAGAGGTTTTTAAATGTCCATACAGACATATACATTTCCTTGCCTACAAAAAGAGTCCTGGTACATTTCTTCAATAACAAAAAGCAAAACTGGGATTTTTTTTTTAATAAAACAAGTTTTATTGGTTTTTCAATAGGGAGGGGAAAAATTAAATCTTAAGTACAATCTTTATATTAAAATATAATAATAGGAATTTTATAGAAACCAGTAGTTGGAGCTGATCATCTAGTATAGTGGTCCCCAACTTTTTGGGCACCAGGGACCAGCTCCACGGAGAGAGGTTTTTCTGTAAACCCGAGGGGGCATAGTTTCAATGCTGTCTGTGTCCCACAAATGGAGCTTCACTTGTTTACATGGCCTGGTTTCTGCCAGGCTGCATGGACCAGGGGTTAGGGACCCCTGATCTACTAGATTATAAAAAATGAATAGGAATTGAATGTGTAACTCTGACTCTCTCCCCCTCATGCTATTTTCAAAAAATCAGCAATATTTTTTCCTCTAGGTATCTGTATGTTGAATATACTTTATCTGCTCAACATAGAAAAGATTCTATATTTAGAAGCAAGCTACGGTTTTGCTTAACTATGATTTGCTGTATAAAGTGCAATCAGCTATGTTCACATTAAGCTATAAATAAGATTTACAAAAGTTATTGATTGTTTGCATGGGGAACACTAAGCTAAAATCAAATAAACCATATTGCATATATATAGGTAATAAATAAATTCTTTGAATGCATCTCATCACCTGTTCATGGGTATATCCATCACATTTCTTAACAGCAATATGAAAGTAATTTATCAACATTTTTTTTTTGTACTTGCAAGTCAATGCTGACTCCTGACAACTGCCTGGATTAGTGAACTAGTCTGTATTCTTTTCTTGGCAAGATTTTTTAGAAGTGGTTTGCCATTGCCTCCTTCTTAGGGTTAAGAGAGTTACTGGCCCAAGGCCACCCAGATGGCTTTGTACCTAAGGTGGACAAGATCCCACCATTTCCCAATTTCTAGATTGATGCCATTACACCAAATTGGCCCTTTTCAAAACATCTGTTTTGTTCTTTATTTCAAAATCTATCTTACAGCTTTGTTATTGTCAGGGTTCCAAGTAATAGATCCATTGCAAGCAAAAACTCCAAGGCAGATGGATTCCTCAAAGAATAGCTTTATTGGAAATATCACATTGGCTCATATCTGGTGAAAACCAACTCTGAGGGACCCCTTTGTTTTCACCTAATTAAAACTAAAAGTTTTCATCTCAACCCAAACAATCAGTCACTTGGTCCCATCAAAGCAGTGTCTGTGTCAGGTTCCAAGTAATGCATCCATTACAAATCGAATTCCGAGGCAATGTTTTTCCTCAAAGAACAAATTTATTTAGATACATCATCTTGGCGTTACTGGTGAAAAGCCAGTACTGAAGTTCCTGGGCTTTTTACCGCAATATAAATTTCAGTTTCTCAAATTTCCAAAACAAACTGTCACACTGTCCAACCAGCCATTAGAATGTGGTTGACTCATTGGCTAGGAATGATGTTTTGACTGAAGGCTCTATCGTCCTTCAGCTTCAAACTGTGTCAAATTGAATTTATGTCAGAATACCCAAACAATCCCACACGCCAATCAAATTCAGGCTTGACAGTCCGCTGGTCTGGTGACATCACTCCTCCTTCCTCTGGCCAGGTGTGAGAATGTCCTTGGCTCCCAAGAGAAAGTACTTTATTTTGACTACACAACCCCAGCTATCCCTAATCCCCCTTCCCTATCCCTCGCTCCAGTGTGGCAGCACTGAAGTCTCAAGATGGCTTCGGCCAGGTTAGCTTCAGGGTTGACAGTTATTTCTTGGAAATTTCTTATTCAAAGATCAACTCCAACGCGTCTTCGCCGATGCAATCCAGGAGAGAACCTGAATTTATGGAGCAGCTACCAGCGAGAGGTGAGAGAATGTGTTTACACTGATATAAAGTAAGACTCTTCACGATTCTTAAGTGGATCCAACTTGCTCTGAAGAAGAAGATCGGGGGTGGTTTTCCCCCCTCGAAAACAAGCGGCGGTATGAGCGGACCTTTCTCTTTGAAGTTTGGAGAGAAAAGAGATAGAATGAAAGAATGCTTGGTCCACTTTCACTTGTCCTTGAAAATTGACTTTATTGTATACGAGAAGACGTGGTGATCTGAGCATTGATTCTAAAACTTGGAAAACTTTTGAAGTGCTTTTCTCCCCCCCCCCCCATGAAAGGGGGAGCAAAGATGGCTGGCGTCTGCCTTCTTCTTGTCCACAACTTCCTTCTCCGTTGATTGCCCAGGAGAAAGTTTTACTGGCACAACTTGGACCGACAATTGGCCTTTGTGTTGGGAGTTTCTTTTCCTCTGAGAGGCTCTTATACCCCTCGTCTGGAATGGACTTATTTGAAACTGGAGTTGTGCCTGATTTGATGACTACAACGCTGGCTCCTAGTTCTGCCTGCTCCGACTGACCCACTTAGCTGTACTTTCTCCTAACGGCCATCTTTAAGAAAGAAAGACTGCTGTCCTCCTTAAACAATGGCTTCAAAAAAACCTCCATCTGGAAAATCAACATCTGCTCTAAGTTCTGCTGCATCCAGCCCATCCATGCAACAAACCTTTGTTCATTGTGAGTCTTAGCTTTCCTCACTTCATCTTTGTAGGCTCAAAGCAAGTGAGTGAACCCCGCACACAGCTGCCTTTTCTCTTGCTGCACAATCTTTGACACTGAGGCTCCCTAAATGTAATGATGCTGAGACAGCAAGGGGGGGCGGCAGTGTAGGCAGGCCAAAGTGACGTTAGCAATGGCCAAAGCCTTAGTGTGCAAAAGCTAAGCACAACTTGCCTTACGCTGCCCACCTTTGTCACAGTACATTTGCGCCAGCTGGTGGCACCCATGGCAGCCCTCGGTTCCTGCTGCTTCGGCTTGGAACTGGAAGCCGCAGCCGGGATCAGTCCTAGCTTTGCTGTCCAATGCAGCTAGGAATATCAAATAAAGCTGAGAACGAATGCTTGTGCTATCTGGGCGCTAGATAGACAGGCACAGGCCCCCTACAACCTCTGTCGCATACCCAGCTTTAAAATATTTAATATTTAAATATTTACAATATTATTTATCTCAGCTGATTCAGGAAGAATTTGTTCATAACAAACAGGATATTTGTTATGCACAATAATTACCATTAAGTTTAAAATGTGTGAGTGTTTTGCATAAAGGCTGTTGCTAGGCATGTAAACAAAGACAAAGATTTCCTTAAATTATTTCATTTAAAGTTCTGAAACAGCATTTTCACTATTAAATGAAAATAACTTTAAAAATGAGCCTGATGAGTACAATTAGAACTTAATTTTATTTTTATTCTGTTCTATACTTTATAAACACTAAAATACAATGCTTAGGAACACTGAATACTCATTTAATTAAGAATACATTTCGATAGCTTTGGATCTCTGATTAAATATAAAAAAGTGGAACTAATGAACTGAGAAACCTGATTTTAAATTTCTAATAATCCTAAGAAAAAAATGAAAGCATCTGCTACAGTTAGCCTTATAACATATAGATACAACATAGAATGAATAGAATGAATGAACTGCTTTAAAAGATAATTACGAATATAATGTAGGAAATTCCATGGAAGGATTTGAATTGTGAAGCAAATCACTACAAAATGAAGAGCAGGATCTCTGAAGGAATCATAGGAAGGCAGTATTATATATTGGATGAAATTGCTCCAGAATTTATTGCACCATGCTTCATGGTGAATCCTAAGGAGCTGGAGGCTAAAACATATTATGAACGGTTGCAGGAACTGGGCATGGTTAGCCTAGTGAAGAGAAGCAGCAGGAGAAACGTGATAGCAGTCCTCCATTATTTGAGGAGGGGGGGGTCAAGCTATTTTCTAAAGCACCTGAAGGACAGACAAGGAATAATGGATGGAAATCAAACAAGGAGAGATTCAATCTAAAAATAAGGAGAAATTTTCTGACAGTGAGAGCAATCAACCAATGGAACAGAAGTTGCCTTCAGAAGTGGTGGGAGCTTAGGATGACTTCCGGTTCCCACAGGCGGCGGTCGCTCGGGACATTTCTCCGTCCCAGCGATCGTTTTCCGACCCTCCGGTGGGCTCCATTGGGAGCACAGGCGGCCCGGATTGGGGTCTCCTGCCGAAGGGGCGGCTGCTGGTGCCCCCAGGTTGACGGCGGTCACCTGGGAGGTGCCGGCTCAACGCCCTAGGCATCGGAGGGTCTGGCGGGGCAAGCCGGCAGGCACGGCCCCACTCGCCGACGTGAGAATCGGAAGCAAAGATGACAGGAGAGAGACTGGAGGAACGAGGTGAGAG
>JANHFK010006786.1:9952-25312 GCA_036250565.1 Sibynophis collaris
TCCAGTTCTCCAAACTACTCAAAATTTCTGCTACCGGTTCTCCAGAACCTGTCCGAACCTGCTGGATTTCACCCCTGTTCTAGTGGCTCCTGGACCAAAAGGACTTACTAGGAAGAGAGCTAATCCAAAGTTCAGGAGAGCTGTACATATCATGCTGTAGAGCTGGCAAGGCAGGAGGCATTGGCATCTCCATATCTTCAGGTTCATTCTTTGGCCACACAGCTTCAGGGCTACAGGTCTCTGCACTGGCAGGAGCCATTGGGGAATCTAAGTAAAATAAATGAAATGTAATTATGTAATCCCCACTGCGTTCTAACATTTATAAAGAGATTCAATCATTTTCATATCAGACAAGCAGGTATCCTTAGGCTTCCTTATACAAGTCAGTACAATTAACCTTGTACTATTGGAATTTTACCTCTCCTTTCATCTAACCTGATCATCTAAATTGAAATCTTGGATTATTTTAGTGTAGTAAATCTTTTATCCGTGCAATCCAACACTTTTGGTCTACAATTCCCAGGACTGTCAGCCAAGTGAAAGATGGTAGTTCTAAAGCCAAACATAACTATATATTTCTAATCAGCAGAGCTATGGAACTGCTTTGTGGGTGTCTCAACCTTTCCTCACTGCAATTTAACATCAACCTGAAGCTACTGGATAAGGTTATCCATCACTATGGAGTGGGGATTCACAAATATGCCGATAATACCAAGTTCTGCATCTCCTTTCTGAACCAACCAAGTGATGGCCTCAAGTGTTCCCAGCACCTGGAAATTGTGAGGATTTGAATGGCAGAGGACAGGCTTCAACTCAACCTTGGCCAGATGGAGTCACTGTAGGTTTTAAGGCCTCCTGATTCTGGGTTTTTTTTCCAGCTTTAACTCAGCATGGGAGTAGACTTCCTCAGCCAGAGCTGGTATGCAGAGTTGGTATGCAGTATACCACAATTTTTGCTCCTGCTCAAAGAGCTGTGGCAACTATGGCCAAAAAAGTTTGTCTTATGCGCCAATTGTACCCATTCCTGAACTGGGAGGCCTTAGTCATGGTGACTCATGCCTACAGCCTGGATTAGGCTTCTCTGTCACTGCATGTCAGGGAATGTATGTGTCTGTAGTTCAGAGATGGTTGCATAATTGCTACATTTATACGTCTGTAAATGTTAACGTTCTGGCTAGGGGGCGCTCAAACAGCAAAGCACAGAATAGGAAGTTGTATCAACCAATCAGCATGCAGGACGTGCGCTTCCACACAATGGTCCGTTGGGATTTGGGAGGTGTGCGTATCAGCCTCTCTGTAGCCAACTGCAACCTATGCTTACCCATCAACCCTAAATCAAACTTTAGTCATCTCCCGTTTGGATTACTGTATCACACTCTACACAGAGCTACCCTTGAAGAGCATTTGGAAGCTACAGCTGATTGAAAATGCAGCCCTGCAGGCAGGTTTTGGTGTTTCTCATTATACCCATGTAACACCACTGCCCCACGGGCTGCACTGGCTCCCAGTAGGCTTCCAGATGCAATTGAAGGTGCTGGTGGTCATCATCTATAAAACCTTTTACAGCATAGGGCAGGGTTGCTACTAGACCGAAAGAGAAGATCAAAAGAGAGAAGAAAGCTTTAGATGCACAGCATATGAGAGAAAAAAATGTGTCACTTGTAGATTAAGAAAACCTTTTTAAAGAATAACTACATGGCACCATCAAAATGTAATTTCAACAAGTTCTAAGTCTAGAAAATTAATGCAGAGATATTTGTTCAACCAATGATGCATTAAAACCTGAAAAACCTGAACTTAGCTCCAGGGAATTCCAAGACTTTTAAAGCTGTTATATATTGCCTTTGCCAGGAAGGTGTGTCTGTCCCTGCTATGCTGTGGGAATTTACCTTCCTCTAATAAAGTACGGTACACTATGTGTATGTGGGAGGGACAGTATGCCTCCATGGAAACATCCTGCTGCGGTCTAGTCTTCTTATCCTGTTTCAAATAGCAGAGGTGGACACCATATGGCATGCATAAACTCATCTAGGGTTATAAAATATCTGGACAACTAGCAAATAACAGCAAAAGGTTTAATATTTCTGTATCTGTTGCCATCTAGCGGTTGTTCAGATTCCTACAGAGCAGATACCATTGCCGTAACTTATTACACCCTTTCATTAATTCCAAAGCTTTGTTGTCATAATCCTCAGGAACCCAATTAAATAAATCCTCAGCAGCAAGGGAGTGCCCTTTGTTTTAAAGCCCGACCTGCCTGACATCAGACAGACATGAAGCAAATAAAAGCAGATATTTTGGAAGATATCAAGTCAATAATTAAGATTCTGAAATCCACTTAATATCCGAATAAGTGACTGCAGAAATGTAAAAAGTATGCCAATAAGTACATACACTTACCTGCATTTTTTGTATTAAATATCTAACAGATACACAAAAAGAAGGATGAAAGTATTTACCAAGGAGATCAGCATATACCATTTGTGCTAAATATAAGTTATATCTCTTTAGCATGTTGCATGCTAATTTAGTTGCATCTAGAGATAAACTTTTGAGAAAGCACTTGTCAAAATGTTGCTTTGTTCAACATTAAGAGAAAGAAAACAGTATTTTAAAACATAGATTTAAATTCAGTTTCATTAACCATATGTCAGAATAAACTACTAACCATTGATATTAAGAAATGGAAAACTGTCCTGTATTGCTACGTGCTGAGACTCATTTAATTCTTCTTCTTCTTCTTCATCTACATCATTATCCTTCTCATCCCATGGAACTGAACCGGTGGAACCTGGAAAAAATGTAGGAATTGAAATATTGGAAAGTAATTAACAATCTAATTTTTAACAAAACCAAGAAAAAACTGAATTCTTCTTTAGATCTATGAGGATGTTGCAGAGTAAATCATTCTTTGGAATTCTTATGCTAAATATTCTTTGGTTTGCAAACATTGGAGTGCCTGTGAAATCCAAAATTCATTTTTGGTTCTTAGTTCAGGTCTGTTGGCATAAAACAGTTCTGCTAGATTAGAGTTTAAGAGTTTCAGGAGAATACTATAATGTCTCTCACTGAACTATGTAGCTAGAGTGTTAGAAAGTAAATGGCAGATAAGAAAGTTTGCTTTCTCAAATATTTATTGGCCCTTCAGATTCAACAACTAACCCAAGATACTGTATTTCTTCCAACCATGTGCGTACAAAGCCCTGTTTAGCAAACATGAAATGTGCAACCAAAGTTCCTAACAAATGCCATCCAGTGTAGCACTCTTTTTAGAATAGGGGCATTTGTAATGATCCCCTTATTTCAGTTCAAATATGAAGGGAAAGGAAACTCATGGTCAACCATCAGAGATGCATTTTAAAAAAACTAGACCTCCCAAAACCCAAATTTTGTGTTCTTACTTTGGATCCTTGCCAGGATTTCTAAGTTTTTGATTGATGTTGGCTTTAAAAAGGAAACTGAGCTATTTAGATTGTACCATATAGATAGTAAATCCCTACGTATGTAGAATGGAATCTTAAGTACAGTCAATTAAATAACACAACGGATAAATTGATTATGCTTGTTCAATACAGTTGCTGTATTCACTTAAACCTTAGTAACCCAGAAGACCGCACTACTAATAAGACAATAAGTTTAGGATTAG
This sequence comes from Sibynophis collaris, assembly GCA_036250565.1. Taxonomy (NCBI): domain Eukaryota; kingdom Metazoa; phylum Chordata; class Lepidosauria; order Squamata; family Sibynophiidae; genus Sibynophis; species Sibynophis collaris. The sequence continues at coordinate 13,599 of JANHFK010006786.1, forward strand.
CTACATCCTTCTTTAAACAGAAGAGTTTCTCTGTTTCTCACCAGGATTAATGATTGGCGTCAGGGAAGGTGGGATGTCACATACTTCATAAATTTTAATCGGATTCATTGGCACTTCTTTGGTACCATCGTATATGAGCTTGAATTCACGGCTTTTGTTGAGAGCACACCGGAGTTGGGCTTTCCATTTTGCGGGGTCAGGATCATCAACCCCTTCTTGATACTTTCCTGTTTCCACAGCCCACGCCTGGGAGCAAAGTACATAATGTCGGTTAAGGGTTGTCATTATGCCAGCTTCTGTTGAATTGTGCTGCCAAACAAACTCTCATCTATAAGATGCACCTAGGCAATAAATACTTTCTGCAACAGGTAATTGTTTCCTTTCACCTTTCTAAGAGACACAGATGTCTTTAAACTATTAGATAGTTTCTTTCTCAAGCTTTTTCTAACAAGATACCTGACTGTGTTAAAACAAATCAACTCAATGTTGCAATTCCTTTTTTTAAAATGAGGAATTGAATTCCAGGTTTTTATATCTAGATAAAATGAATTCACTATCTTCAGGAATAAAAGAAAAGAAGAAACTTACACCAAACAAAAAAACCCTCTAACAAATGCCTTTATTCCCTATTACTTCTCTTTATAAGATTATCAGAAATGGTTGCCTGAAAAATATTCCCTTTTTATGCAAATAGCATGCATTGCTGAAATTTAGTTCAAGAGAACAAGTGTACAATTTTTTAAAAAATCCAGATGAACACAATTCTCAGCAAAATGCTGAGAAGAAAATCCAACAGAGTTGAATGAGGCTAGCTCCAAAGGAAGTTAAGTGCCTAAAATAAGGAACTTTAGCAACAAGTGACAAGAACAGAGGTGAAGAATTGAAAAGTAGATAATTAAAACGTTGAATCTGAAACTTCTCAGGAGGAAAACCACAATGCACCAGGAAAATTAGTTCTGCTATAGCACAAAGTACACAGAGTAGGCAGAGATAAGACTGAAGGGGATTTTTATCTACTAATTACCTGAAACCCTATCTGAATATATTATGTTTTGTATATCGCTTTGCCCTTCATTTGTCCCTGTGCGTTAATGCCTGCTTCTGTACTGCATGCATGCTTCTCTGCCTAGGATTTCAGGTTCAGAATGTGGTTCTGCTTATGAAAACGATGCAGGATATCTCTCCATCAGGTTGCATCTCTGAACATGCCAACCATTTTATTGCTTACAAAACAACAAATTTAAGATTATATGTATACTACTTTTGCTATTATTAATTTCATCCTCCATCCCATTGAAGAGAACGAGAGAGGGGGGAGAGAGAGAGAGAGAGAGCGTAATCCCATTCTGTCATGTAGCATACTAGCAGAACTGTGTTTTTCAGTTACCTTAAAAATTGTATTTTCTTCTTCGTGCTGAGGACTATGTCGAGTTGCATGCTTCCAAGGAATTTGAAATCGCTTTGCATCCCTATTAAGCCACAGAAGACCTGGATACATTCCACTGTCTACTTGAGCTACTAGCCAGGGTTTCAGTCGAACTCTGCGTGGATGCGATGCCATTATCTAGAAGGATAAAATACACACAGCAAACAATGTATGAAGAGTTTGTAGGAATTCTCATTTTCTAAAGAATAAAGCAATAGAAACCAATTGTGATTGTAATCACCTTGCTCTGATTTTCTTGTAACCAACTGTTCTATCAACTCATCTGATTTCTTTGTAGGTCAAAAGACAGAGAGGCCAACTGAACTTTTTCAGTATACTGAGACTACCAACCGTCACATAGGCAAAACAATTGTTCAAACTGAATTAAGGTATGCACAGTTTATCTTTACAATGAAATATAGCGGCATGTATAGAAAATAGAGGGGGGGAACATTTCCCACACTCTGGAATATCGTTTTCCAGAATTTAGGTTTGCTTCCACCATTTTGATCTTTAGGAAGAGCCTGAAGACTTTGCTGTGTCATTGTAGTGACACATTGTAGTGATAAACCTTGGCAATGGTTATATTACATGGAACGCGGTTGGCAAAGATAATATTAAAAGGTTATATTAAATGGAATCTCCAAAACTATAGGAATTGTCAAAAAAAATGTAAAGCTTTTAAAATGTATCAAAAATAACAAAAAAGAACTCTTTGGATATTTTGGAAATGAAAAGAAAATTAAAGAGACTGTCGTTCCATTGTGAGGAAAAAATAATGGACTCCAGAGTGAAATGATGGATAGAAGAGCCAACAAACAGATCAATTCTTTGTAATGCCTCTCCAGATGATTTGAGATCACCCACAAATGCCCCAGATAGTTGTTCCCTGTGAGGACATTACACAACAATAATCTCTAGCAAGTTTAGAAGTCTGGGAAATGAGGGAATAGCCATCTTGCTCAAATTGTGGCTGATACCTTTAAAAGGAGTCTGAGTTCATTACTTCCTTTTCTAATCACTTTGGAAAACTGCTTTTCAGTTATTACAAACCTTAGAATTGGCAAGTTTTATAACACTGAATGACTTTCCTTCAAATGTCTGTGGAAAAAAATTAAATACAAGTATGGCATTTTGGGAATAAGCAGTAAAAGAATAATTGAAACTTTTTTTTGAAAGTTACAAACAGACAAGTGTTAAAATTTGATTTTAAAAACTGAACACTAGAGAACTAGAACAAACTAAAGATTATAGTTAAAGGGGAAGAAAACCTGAATTCAATTTAAAAATATAGAATGAAGCTAAATACTTCAACATTCAACATATTGAAGGATTCTTTTAACATTGGACTCAGAAGTTAATTTTAAGGGTGTCTGCCTCTATAGATACACTGTGTTTAAAATATGCTATGGAAGAGGAACTAGTTTTACCTGACAGGATTGAGATTGATTTGAAAAAGGATTTTAAAAAGACAAGTTATAACAATGACATGGAAAAAGATACTACATTGGATGTACCAATGAAATCAGATGATGTCTTAATAATTAAAAGAGATATACAAATAACAAACCAAGAGTGACCTGGATAACTTTTGTATATTGGATTTACAGAAGAGACTTGTTAAAGCTTTGAAGAACTATGTGACAAGGGAGAAAAATAAAATGAAAAAAACCCCACCAAATTCTAGATTTCAAACCTAGGTTTGAAGGGACTAAAGACCAAAAATGTTACAATAAAAGGAAGAAATATAATTTTGGTTTATTTGATCAAGATTAAAATAGAGACGTTATCTCAGGAAGAAGATTCAGCAAACCATAGACTTGCCAGCTTGATATACTAGGCAAAGCCTCTGACAGAAGTATATATGAATATAGGCAAAAAAAGGAACCAGCACAGATTTGTTGCAAGCAAATAGTGCCAAATTAACGTATCTCCTTCTTTGAAAGAATAACTAGATCAAAGTGAATAAGAAAAAATAACTAGATGAAAGGAAATATCATAAGACATACCTGAACCTCAGAAAAACGTTCAACAAAGTACTTCATAACATTCTCTTTCATAAAAAGGTAAAATGTAGACATGATAATATAATTAGATAAACACACAGTTGACTGACTGTACTCATTAATGGCTTGACTTCAGGTTAGAGAGGAGCTTGTGTTCTATGACTTTGTGGTCTAGGTTATATATTGTACAATATGTCAAATATTACATGAGGGCATACAGGAAAAACTTATCATTCTGAGGCTTGTCTAATAATTTAGATGAAAAAGGATTTTTAAAAAGATCAAACTAGAGAAACTTGAGCAATAAGTTGACCCAAATAAGATGGAATTTACAGAAAAAAATACAATTTTCTGCATTTGCATAGAAAAATATAAGAGATGAATGGAAGCTATGGTTTGTACTACATGTGAAATAGATCTGTGTTCAATCAAGGTCAAACATTAGCAGTATGATGCAGTATCTAAAAAGTCAAACAATATCTTGTAATACATTAACAGAAGCATAAGAGTCCATATCATGGACATAATTCAATTCTACCTGTCCTAGTTCAGACACTAGCTAAAGTATTTGGCCCGGGTCTGGCCACCAAAGTGCAGAAAGGACAATAATAATTTAAATCAAATTCAAGAGAGGGCTATCAAGATGTTGAAGGATCTGGAAACAAGGTTGGTTGAGAATAATACGTATAAGATCCAAGTATGTTTAGTCTTTTAAAAAATGGCTAAAATATGATATGATAGCGCTTTCAAATAGCTGATCATACAGAGGCAGCATTGGATTTGAGAAAGCAGGATCAGAACCAACAGATTACAATTACAAAAAAGTTCAGGCTAGGAATGAGGAGGATTTTCTGACTGAACAATCTATAAGCTAGTGGAACAGGCAGGCACATATCGGACTGAGTACTGAATACAAACAGAAGCTAATAGTCATAGGTGCTCTAGTGCAGTTCTCAACCTTTGCAATTTTAAAATGTGTAAACTTCAACTTCTAGAGTTCCAGCATCTTAAAGTTGCTAAAGTGAAACACTATTGTAATGTATTGAGTAAAGAGTTGGATTAGGTGACCTTTATGAGCATTTCCAATACAATGATTCTAAGATCAAATTTAAACATTGGGTTACATATTAAAGTCTCCCCCTCCCCTTCTTCAAATATATCAGTGTACCAAGTTTTTAATTCATTCTGTGCAATTTAGGGCAATTCACTTTAATAACAGAATAGAAATACATTAGAAATGGAATAGAATAAAATAGAAATGTGTTTGTTGTACATTCTCATTGCTAGGTATCAAAACAGTTGGCTAGGGTCACTAAGAGTTGAAATTTAAGGCACATCTACAGAGTCAAGTAACCTGTACAATGCTACGTAGAATAGGATGAAAAAAATAAATGATGTAGAAAGGGCTCCCCAATCCCCGGTCTGTAGACTGGACCGGTCCATGGCATGCCAGAAACCGGGCTGTGCAAACAAACAAGGCCCCATCTGCAGGATGCAGGCAGCACACAAAACCACGCCCCCTCCAGCCCCCGGAAAAATTTCTTCCCATGGAACTGGTCCCTGGTGCCCAAAAGATTGGGTCTGCTGAAGTAGACAGCATACCAAAGGCTTTCTCTACATCACGTTTTCTGGTACATACGTTTTAACTTCTTTTTTGTGAGATCTCAAATTCTTGTTAAGTTGCCAAATCCTATGCAGACAACAAATGCAAATCCTCAAACATTGCAGATTACTCGACTGCAGAAAACAACTACAGAAGAAACTACATCCACTGACCAGCACATATTGTATTCCCCTTTCCTTCTGGAAGAACATAACCAGACATATTAAAGATACCACACTTGTCTTTGCTGAAATAGATTTTATACTCTTTTCATGGATCATTTCATCAGACAATCAGTGCTAGCAATTATGGTAGCTATATCATATTTAAATCACATTCAAATTCAGAATATCAATTATTGCAAAATTTTAGCAAACAGTACTAATGTATTCAATATCCACTTGTAGGTTTTCCAAGGCATTTGTATGGCCATCATGAAAATGAAATATTATATTGAAATAGGTTGCTGTTCTTTATTCTTACACATCAGTTGATAACTTCTTTATAGTGGCATATGTACTCCAAGGTAAAAGCAATTGGGGACAAGGCATGTTACAGTGCTAAACAATACAAAAGGTAACCATAAGTAAAAAATACAGAAGGCCAAAAGAAAAATGCATCCAATCAGAATGGTGGTGGCTCATATCTAATTATCTGTATACAGTATGCAAAGCAGGCTTATATATTTATGCACATAATTTCTTTCTGTAAAGCTATTCATTCGCAATCCCAATTTAACCCAAATCTGTGGGTATCACTGCTGTAAATGGTTTCCAAAACTTTGAGCAGCAGTCATCTTTTCATAACAATTTTTAAAGTCTATGTAATATAACAAAAAAAAAAAACAAAGATTCACCAACCTCCTGCAAGAATCTAAATTAAGGTATTGCTACAAACGCTATCCAACTTTGGTTTAACTACTTCTAGTGAAAGGTACTCCCCTATCTAAGAAATTGGTTCTAATTGTTACAATTTTTTTCTTAATATTCCTTTGGAATCTGCCTATTCCAGTTTGTCTGAATCTTTTTTGTAAAGCAAGTTGACCAATATAGGATGTAACCAGCAAATACTGAGGGAAAGGAATATTTATTTCTCTACAACAATGAGTAACAGAATCAAACATCAATAGTCTCAGAAAAATAGGATAATTATCCTGCCATGTGTTATCACTGACCATATCTATAGCAAACACGGAGGGAGTATGTGTGTTGAAAACTCAGACGTTGGTGACCTCTTCATTTTTAGTTTCTGCTATCAATGGCCTAGACCTTAAAACAGGTTTTAAGTAACATACAGTATATGCCTTTTATCAGAACTATACATATAGATAGAATGACCGACATAGCAAATAGAAATGCTTCAGCAACTATATTTTCTAATCTTTTCCCTTAGTGGACAACAGTTCTTACTATGGGCCACTACAACCATGCTTACTTAGGATTTCTGATCCAACATATACCTGAGATGCCAAGTTGAAAAATGCTACTCTACAGTTGTTCAATAAGGCAATAATAATATAGCAATACTTCTGTGCACTTAATCTTAGAACACGGATCATTCAACTAATCTAATGTACTGTATGGATTAAACGCAGGGCCGCCTGAACAGCATTATGGGCCCCCGGGCAAAGCAGTGTACTGGAGTCCCTACGACAACTACTCACAGGAATAAAAATGTAAATGGTCAATAAAATTAAACATGTATTTGCAAGTTAGTATTATTTTAAAAATGCAGCAAAATGTAATAAATATATGCTGTATTTATATGATACAAGGTGCATTGAAGGGTTAAGGGTGGCACAGTGGTTAGAGTGCAGAACTGCAGGTTACTTCAGCTGACTGCTAGCTGCAGTTCAACAGTTCAAGTCTCACCAGGCTCAGAGTTGACTCGGCCTTCCATCCTTCCGAGGTGGGTAAAATGAGCACCCAGATTGTTGGGGGCAATATCCTGACTCTGTAAACCGCTTAGAGAGGGCTGTAAAAGCACTATGAAGTGGTATATAAGACTAAGTGCTATTGCTATTGCTATTAACATACACAGATTAGTATGGGCTCCTGTGCTCATGGGGCCCACGGGTAAGTGACCATCAAGCCCATGTGTTAAGACAGCCCTGTCTCCTTCCCCTTTTTCCTTTGAAATCAAGAATGTGAAAACCAACCAAAATTGCTTAAAGCGAGATGGGGATGAGTTTTGTCCTATTTATAGCTACATGGAAAGCATTTGACCACAGCCATTTTTGGAGGGGAGGAAGAGGAATCTTGTTTTCCTCCTATGAATTTCTCTTTTAATCAAAATATATTTGCACACATTTTGAATTTATTTGACATTTCTTGGGAATTTGAGAACATTTTTGGTTAAGAATCACAGGAACCAAATAGTCAGCAATGGGGTCCAGCTATCTAGAAAAGGAGAGGGATTTGCACAAAACGCTTTTAATCTTTGCTTTTAAAAGCTGAAACCCTGCAGAATAATACATGTGTATCAGACCATAATTTAGACATAGAATTCTGCACACAATGGTGATGTTGTATATGCCTGCTTGCTTCTTTGACCTTCTTTAAAAGTATTTAGTTTCCAGAGCCTTAAGTAAAGTCTTCCCTGAATTGTATTCAACACCTAATGGACCAGGATACATCGATGTATGTTTCTTGGCATCGGTAAAGATGTGGTGGGAGGTCTTTCTTTAAATCTTTCTAATCTAATTTAGAATTTCCTGGTGGTCTTTGACAAATACTAATCATGTCTGACCCTGCGTAGGTTTTTAAAGATTAGGAAAAGTCAATAAGTCCTGCCATCCACAGTTTGCAGTATTTAAGATGTATAAAAGATGCCATGACATATTATGAAATTATAGGCAAATCAATTATGTGGTTCTGTTTCCAGGTCCTCCTCATATAAGCATAAGGCAGTGGTAGTTATGATGTAGTTCAACAATATTTATCACTCCAGAGTATAAAAAGATATATTCTACCCTATGTCAAAAAGTATTCAAAAAGAAAGCTAGTTTACTAGGGTTGTTTTCTCATATATATTTTTCTTTCTGAGGCAGTTTTGTTTAAAACAAGTCAGGCATTTGAAAGAGTCATCTTCTCATATTTTGTTCTTCTGATTCAGCCATCTTATATTGCTGTTTTCACACTGAGTTACATCACAATAGAGTACTTAATTGTAATAATTACGGATTATTCAACAACTGCAGTTAAAAATCAGGTTTTAGAATTATCTGTGTTTAGTCTAGGCATAGTAGAGGTTTTGAACCTTCAATACCTATATCAAGAATTATATTACAAATCAGCACCTAGGCACATGATACTGGAAAGATGGGATGAAGGCAATAACTCAGAGGTATCAAACTCAATTTCATTGAGGACCACATCAGAGTTGTGTTTGACCTCGGGGGGCAGGGGGCATGGTGGAGGTGGGTGTGACCAAGATGGGCATGGCCAGCTCCACATTACTCATGTCGGGGGCACCTGTGGTGGCCCAGGCGGGCCTAGGAGAATCCTCCTGCAGCCCTCTGCCAGCAAAAACAAAGCTCCATTTTCACTGGCAGAGGCATTGCAGGCTGGTCCTTTACTATTTCCAGGGCGGCCCCATGGGCCAGGTCTAAACACCTCACAGGCTGGATCCAGCCTGCAGGTCTTGAGTTTGACACCCCTGCAATAACTGGAAGGAACAAATTAGGAGGAGCAAGAAAATATGGGTGAAGAAAATAAAATCTATGCATTCCCAACTGTTCATGGCTTCTGATTATAATCCTTGCTTTATTAAAACAAAATTGGAAAAGTTTAGATTCAATCAATAAACATGACATGGCCATACACAGAGTGATTATTCTAAATTCTGTATACAGATTTCAGCACGTGAAGCGATAAAAACTGGATTAAAAAATAAAGTCCCTGAAATACCCATCTTTGAAAATATAGACTAAAGCAATACTGATAAGCAGAATTGAAATAAATACTGAATGTAACTTTCATGTTAACATCTATAATCCCCTTCATTAATATTAGACTATATTTTATAGGTAAAACCTATAATACAAATTGTTTTACATTAAAAGAAAATGTGTACTATTACATTGAAATGCAATATCTAATTGTACATTTATCTTTACTAATCCATAGCTCTGTCCTTTAAATTTTTAAAAAAGGAAAACTTCCTCCAGAGGGTAAAGGAAGTACAACAGACAATATGCAAAACAAGCCAGCGTCAACTTTTCAGCCTAGTACAGGCACAACCAAATTAGGAAAACTTGGATAGAATTCCCACCTCTTCCATCACAACTGCTCTGATATCATTTCTATGACTGATCTCCAGAAAAACTACAACATAGATCTTAGCAACAGAACTTGTTTTCCCTTTACAATATTGGCTTTACAGAAGTACTGAAAGTTATCCAGGTAGGCTTTTAAACAGCCATAGACATACAGTACAATGGTATTGGCCAAATAATAATGTCATACACTAAGATTTCCGATTTGCTCAGGCTCAAAATCTTTTTCTATCTTTACACTGCATTATGAAAACATGGACATTTACATATAGTGGCGCTACAAGATATCAATAGGTTTCCTATTGCTCTTCTCCTTGATCAAGGCACAATGCTTGAAGCAGCAGATATAAAATTTGGCAAGCATACAATTGTGAGATCTGTGAGAGAGGAAAATCATAACCTTGTTCACAAGGGCAGCAAAAACAACAAACCCACAAGCCTTTGTTGATGTATGTTATCTATAAATTCATCTGCAATAGTAATCCACACCTCTATGCATTACTTATATACAAACATACATGGTGTATTACACTGTATTTTTTTAAAGTTCTACATAAATGTTGATTTCAGATTTTAATTCAGATATCCAAACTAGGTAAAACGCGCAGTGATGCTGTTCTAGAAAGATGCTCAAAATATAAAAGGTTATAGCTTTTGTATTGCTTTGTAGGAAATGTTTCAAAGATCTGATCTCATTTTTAAAACTGGTTTGTGTACTTACGGCATTGTCATCATCATGCATTTACTCAACCTGCATTTCATACTAAGGTTTGCTTAAATATAATTGTACAGCCACTTGGTTGAGATTGGGATTCTTCTAGGCCTCAATTTTAATGAATATCATGGATCAGTCTTCCCAAGTAGATGGCCTACAATATGTCCCAATACCACATGTATTCCTTCTCTGGAGGGTATTAGGCTGAATAAATCGACCCTAGATACTTCATTTCACTATGATCAAATAACTAAAATGTTTAATCCACTGCTAAATCACCAAATGCGGATAATTTGCAAATTAAGGAAGGTTTTGAGGTTCAATCTATGACTTGGGAAAAGGATGATTGGAGGAGGGGTAGTTGTACAAATCCAATCAGTGTAGCAAATACCCCAGGTCAACAGTGCTAAGCTGTAAGCTTGGGTCACATCTGACTGCAGGTAAGGAAACAGTTTCTCGCAATTCTCCTGAATTTGAAAACTAAGGAAGGTCTTTCGCTACAGCCTTGCCCTCTCAATCGAATTTGAACTTCTAAGGAAAGACGCTAGGCTCCATGCCGGGCCACATATTCTACCTGCTCTCCGCTACTTTGAAAGATTAGAGGGTGTTTACATGCAGAAGTAAATAATCGACAAGTGTCGAACGAGCCCGCAGTGAACTCCGGGCACGAACTGGCTGAAATTGCCCTCGGGCAGAGAGAGGCCTCTTTTAGGGGAAAAAAAAAAAAGGCTCTTCTCGGGTTTTCCCACGAACCCAAAAGGCAGAGGGGCACCATAGGAAGCCTTTTGTAGCAGGATCTTAGGGGAGACGCGACGTCAGCCTCCTTCAGAAAAGGAGAGAAGGGCGAGAGGAACTACTCAAGCGCAAAACGAGCGAGGTGCTTAGCTGGGAAGTGAAAAGTTGGGACAAGCAACCGTCCGGCCAGGGGGGGAGAAGAAGCGTTAAGGCGAGCACACGTGGGCGAGAAAGGGGCGCCAGTGAAAAACACGCGGGGAGAAAAAAAAGGCTCCTAACAAGCCCGAAGCTCCGGCAGTTCAGGAGCGGAAGTGTTATTTGGATTGCAAAGAGGAATCTAACAGCGACCCGGCCTTCGAGGGCTTCCCCGACGGGGTTCCACCCGCTCCCGCAAAACTTACCGCTCTTCGACTTGAGAGTCCCACCCTAGCTGTGTAATACAGCTCGCTCACCTGGCCCAGGTACTGCGGCTACCGGATCCGCCCCTTCAGGTCGCGTAGGGAAGAGAAGGAGGGCCGAGCTCCCAAGGGGTGTGGACGGGAAAAGGGAGTTGATGGCAAAGTGCGGGGGAGAATTGAATGAAACGGAAGCGCTCGGTTCGGTAGCCGAGTGGCTTTGACTGTTAGGAATAACATTCATAAAATAAAGAGTTCCTTTGGGCGCATTTCGAGTTTTTGTCTTGCCTCTCCCATTAACTCAAGAAGCATCGCTCCCTTCTTTTCACTTCTCTCTTGCGGATTTATCACTGAGAAGACTCGAACCAAATTCCATCATATGGAGAGACCGCAGGACGCCCTGAATTAGAAGTATAGCATTGGAGGGTATCTCACAAGCCCCAAATTGAGAGGGTTTCTCAGATTGTTTGAAACTGCTGTTCCTTTAAAAAAAAAAAACCTCTCCAGGCATTTTCCATGGGAACAAGCTAGTGTAACTGGTCTAACCTGTATATTAGG
>JANHFK010006786.1:98232-113533 GCA_036250565.1 Sibynophis collaris
GGGCACAGGATAATTTTAAGCCGCAGCGCGCTCCGCTTGCCGATAGGGATGAAAGATACGCCGAGATGTTTCGTCGTGGTCGCGGGGCGGATTTTGAACAGCTGCTCGCCAAAAACATAGGCGCGGCGGAAACGCAGAGTGTTCAGAAATGGCTTGATAATAAGCCCGGCAAAGGTTAGAAACTGTCAACTGAACTAATATTCTTCCAGGCAAAAAGACTGTTGGAACTAGATACTGAGAATACTGTAGTAAAGAGACACCAACTTGGCTTTCAGAGGAATTGGCATAGGGCACTGAAACAGATCTGCTGTGAGCTGATAGCAGCCATAGAAAATGCAGGGCAAGGGACACCTGAATGGCATGAGGATATCAGAGCATGCATTGTTGGAAAAAAATAGCTTTCTTTCTGGAAACGACATTCAATACAGTAGTCCATTCAACAAAGGCAACTCATTTTTTCTAACTTCTGACACCCTTTTGATGCAATCTGCTTATTGACAGAATGTTGATTCTTTGTTTCTTGCACAGCATCTGTCCCTCTGTCTTCAGGACTTCTACTTTTCTGTAGAAGTGCCACATATTCCTAATTCAAGTATTGTGCAGCTGGGGGGAAAAAAATCCCTAATTAAAACCGCAAGACTCGTCCAGTCAGTCATCAAAAGTTAACATTAACTTGAAGGTACACACAAAACATGCACAAGTTTACGTCTGCAGAGAAAATCCAGAGAATCAATGATTTCAGGGATTGGAAATTAGTGATTACTCTTAAGGTTGTGTTTCAGGGGTGATATTCAGTTACCTTTGCTAACGGTTTGCAAATGTGAGTGGCCGCAAATATGAGGACCTTCTGCACATGCGCAGAGCATCAAAAATGGGACGTGATGATGTCTGGGCGAGTGGGCAGAGCTTCCCGCAGCCACCGGTACTGGTTCGCCCGAACCGGATAGAACCAGCTGAATATCACCACTGTTGTGTTTGTAATAGTGGGGCTCTGGGATATAAGTAGATCTACGCTAGTAACCCTGGAAAATAACAATGCAATTGACGCAGCTGTTATGAGGACCTCATGAAAAAGATGGGTAAATTTGAAGTGGTATCACTAGATACTCCTCTGAAATGTGAGAAATCTCCAAAGCCAGCTATGTCTCCAAACTAAGCATCTGCTACATCAGATCATATCATGCTAACAGACTTCAGAAACAGATTGTAGAAAAGAGCACCATCTGGATCAGCTTTGTAGCCCCATTCAGGAAGATTGGCTGGTAAATGTGTTGTGTGTGTGCAGACGTATCGGGCAAAAAGAAGGGAGTGTAAAAGGGGGAAAAATGCAACCTGCAACTTTCCTGTTTGCAGAATGACAAGGACAATCTTGTGTGAGTTTGCTCTTCTGACCTACAATAACTTTGCTCACATGAGCAGACTATGTGTAGGAATTACAAGAGTTCATCTGTAATATCTCTCTAGCTCTGGGAATCTGAGAATAGTAAGTAACAGTATAGTAACAGTACAGAATTACTAATTAGGCTTTATGGAACTGTCAAAATAAACTAATGCCTTGTAATGAAATCTTTCTTTATACTAGCTCTTCCTTCCCTGGTTCCTTTCAAAAGTAAATAAAGACCACAATTGCTAGAGCATGACATATCCTGAAGCACAGTATAGACATATAATATATAGTTAGTCCTTGCTTACCAACTGTCTCATTTAGTGAACATTCAAAGTTAAAAGATAGTATTTTTTTCTTTTGCAAACAATGCTTCCATTGATGACCATCACAGTATTCGATGGTCGCATGATCACCATTCAGACATTGAATGGTCATACGTTCGCTATTTGCATGTTTTGCAAACAGTTTCCTACAAACAGAAATAGAGAAAGTGGAAGTAGAATCATAAATAAAGTGCCAACACGGCAATTTAACCTGAATAATGAGGTTTTACTACCTAAAATAATGATAAACGCAAAGTTCAGCTAATTGTTCTAAGAAAAATGTGATAAATGCACTTTTATGCCCCTTCATTATTTTTCTGCTTTTGAAATATTACGTTTAGCAACAATAAAAAACAAAAACTTTTGTAATATCATTTCTGTCTTTCCCTCCCCCTCTCTCTTTCCCTCCCTCTCTCTGTCTCTCCCTCCCCCCTTGGGGGGGGGAAGGAACTCCTGAACTGGTGCTGGGTGGTGGGAATCTGACATTTGGAGCCCAGGAGGAGGAGCCCAGGAGCAGCGTCCCAAAGACCAGCTGGTTGGCAGGGAGGCGGGGCATCCCAATACAGACAGCTGTGCAGGAATAGCAACTGAACAGATGTCAATTGCTTTTCTTTGCTGAACCGAGACTATGCAGAGTCACATTGTGGCTCCATGCTAAATTTCACTTTGCTGCGCAAGGCGTTATGAGAGTAGGGAGCAAGCCATGGGGGCAGCAACAGCAAATGTACCGCAACAAAGGTGGGATTCTATTTTGTACATTTTTTTTAGTCCCTCAAACTTTTGTTTCCCTGCAAATGACGGTGAGAAATGCAGTGGAGAAACGTGTTGGAGCTGGGCTGGGGTGACAGCATGCATGCCTACAGAGTGGGTTCTGCATGCCACCTCTGGCACAGGTGCCATAGGTTCGCCACCAGGGTTCTAGTAGAATAGAAACTGGGTAGATGTTTTCTATTACCATGCTTTGAGTGATTGTTTTAATACTTAATCATTATAGGCTATTAAAACATAGTTTAGGCAGATGGGAGAACTGAACATTTCTCCATGTCTCCCTACTATTATCCCTATCGTTATGAAATCTTACCAATGAAATTATCCTCTTCTCCCATAGAAAAATAGCTGGGAAGAAGTCTTTTTGAGAGGGGAAGGTGCCTTTCTATATCATCTCTCTGCTTTATATGACTATATTGAGTTGCATTAATATCTGTGGTGCATCCTTTAAAGCAAAGTTGATCATGATGTTAAATTTCATGTACATGTACAGTATATAAATAATGTATAGACATGTTGGGGTATTTAATAAAAATAATATGGTAGGAAAAAACATGGTTATTAATCCATCAGAAGCAGGAGAGAAACTTAAACTTTCTTTCCTGCTGCTATTCAGAATAAATTGTGTCATCTGTTAGCTTCTTATCTGTAATCACAAACTAATGCTTCCCATGGGAGCAGAGCTCTTTGCTTTTAGCTTGGCTCTTATGAAATGTCAGCTTCCCCCAAAAAAGGTTCTACAGATGTTTAGGGATGCAGCTCAAAGTTCACCAGAATGTCCTCGAATGTTGGGATTTTGCCTTCTACATTTTGCAATCCTGATTCATTTGGGGGAAGGCAGGTTACAGAAATCTACTCTCCTGCATCAAAAGGAACAGATTCAATTTCAAATTATAGATTTGTCTCCTATTACAGCAATAGACCTTTTTATTGTTCAATAGAGATTCCAGTCACCATGTGAGCATACACTGCTCTCTTAAATATGACGGAAAAATTTGATGTGGTTGCTGCAGTAGTGATTATGTCCTTTCATAATTTGCCTCTTAGGGCCCAAATGAGCTTCCCCTAAAGGACTTCCCACTTGTTAAATTAGAAAAAGCATCGGTGAATGAAACTTCCATTTCCATTATAAAAACATCAGTTAACTTACTGCAGCATCTTAAAAAAATCAATTGAAAACCAAAAATTTAAGGCATTATGAATGAATTTGTACTTCTTGTTTTTCTGAGTTTTCATGATTGTGGTGTGGGGGGTGGGGGGAGAACTATTTTCTCTTATTCCCTTCAAAATCTTTTGAATGTATTTCTCAGTTTGGTCCAACAGAAAATATTCCCTTAGATAAATTTACTCTTTCTGGTGTAAAATGAGAGCAATATATTCATATATGCATGTATTGTTTTCTTCCTAGGTTCACAAATCAATGGCAGTTATAGAAAGTACAATTCAGTAATTGACCTGAGGACAAAGCCATTTGGGGAGGATTATTTGGACGATGACTACATTCCACCACCACCTTCAATTCCTCCTCCTTCACCACCATCACTTTCAATTGGTTTACCACCAGTTTCACCTTCTGTGGTAGTTCCACCTCCACCGTCCATGGTAGCTCCACCTCCACCACCAATGACTCCTCCACCTCCACCACCAATGACTCCTCCACCTCCACCTCCACCTCCACCAGCATTGCCAGCTCCATGTCTTTCAACTATGGCTCCACCTTCATTCCCATATTCCGATGTGTCTGCTCCCAGTACTCCAACTCCACCAGACTTCATTCCTCCTCCCCCTCCTCCCCCTCCTCCTCCAGAGTTTATGGATACTGCAGTATCTTCTGTTCCTCCAGTTTCTTTACCAGTTCATACACAACTCTTCTCAAATGGTGTGTCCAAATGGAAATCAGAGACTTCCCTCAATTCTCCAGCAATACCTATTCATAAGGAGACACAATTACCGCAGTCCAGCCCAGAGTCTCATGTCACTTTCCCCAAATCATTAAAAGTACCCCCTCCAACTCCCATGAGAACATCATCTATTTCCTCAGGAGAAAAAGACTCCAGTCCCAAAGAATATTTTCCTAGAATGGCACCTGAGAGCCACACTTCTCTGTTCCCTACTGTACAATCTACTACCATAGTGTACTCAGAGGCAGAAGCTAGAGCCAAAACTACTATGGAAAAGCATTCTGCTTTAGTCACAGAATCTGAAACATCAGATTCCAAAAGTCGCCCACGGAAGAAAAAACAGAGTTTATCTTGGTCCACCGAAGAAAGAACAGAATTTTCATCTCCAGATCATGCATCGTCTGATGATGATATCTGGAAAGAACGTTGCAATTTAGATAAGTTGAAGAATGAACTGTCAACCCTTCTGTCCTCAACTTGCAGAAAGGAAGACCGACCAACTGAAAGAATTACAGTTTCTAAAGCTAAAGGAACAGATATTGATAGCAATAATGTTAATACCGATGAATTAAAACTAGTTAAGCATGATGTGAAAAAAACACGCTTATCACAAAGAGCAGAGAATGAGAAGAAAGAAAAGAAATGTGCCAATAATTCTCCAGCCAAATCTTCCACCAAAGATGCTTTCTCGACTACAGACAAATTTCCCACCACTCAAGCAAATTGTGCTATGAAACTGAAAGAGGAGTTGGAAGCTTTATTGTCTCCAGTCAAGGAAGGAGGTCCACCTTTGGCACTTGCAAACCTGAGACATAATCCAGAAACAAGAAAACAAGTTACTCTTCAGTTTTCCAGCAGTAAGGTCAATAATGGTGAGTTAAAATTTTCAACAGTAAAACTGGAAGATACAGAGAAAGAACCAACAATGCCTAGTGCTTCCATCCACACATGCAAGTCACCAGTTTCATCTTTAAAACCCAAAAGTGAACATTTGGCTCCAGCTACATCATCTTCTAATTCTGAGGCTACCTTAGTCACACAAACTGCTTCTCCCATCAAGGATCTCTCTGTGCAATATAAGACTCATAGGTCAAAATTGGTCCCAGTTGACAGCCTTGTCTCTGCAATTTCTTCCCAAGCTACACGTGATGGACCCATCAGCCCAAGTAATAATGAAAATCAAAGAGATTCTATTGGAAGCATGCCCTCAACAACACCCAAATTATCTAGGAATGGCGAGCAATTGAGCAGTGATTTTCTGTTTCATCCTGTTACAGGAGAAAAAGTAGAGAAAGGCTCTCCAATGGCTCTTCTTCTGGCTGCACAACTGCGGGCCAATAGAGTCAAGTGTTCTGCTTCTGCCTCTCAAAGTAATAGTTCTTTATTGGAGAAATCTCAGATCAAGTTGAACAATAGCAGCCAATCAGAGAATGGGTTATCCACCATTTATTACAGCAATTCAAAACCCAACTCTATCAAGGTTATCCCAAAGTCCCCACACCCACACAAGGACTTATTGGCAGTCTCTGAAAGTAAGCAATGTAATGGATCAAGTGCATCCAACAACAATATCAGGAGTTTGTCAGGACAAAGTGAAAATATGCCACAAATATTCTCCAATGCTACTGAACAATGCAGGAGTACAGTTAAATTCAGGGAGATAAATGAGCCTCAGAGTCTTTCATCAAACAAGTATAGTTCTTCTATTTTGCTTCAAAACTCAAACTCCAGTCATTTGAAGCAGCAAGATCCACTGAGCACATCTGAAAGTCCTTTTCATTTTTCCCCTTCACCCCAAAACCATACAGTTAGGAATGATCAGGTGCAAGAAGGATTCAATTATGAAATAATTCCTCCACCACCAGAGTTCAGCAATGATACCTCTGAAATTCCAAAGTTTTCTTCAGATACTCAGATCTCAGATATGCAATTTAACTTCAACAACTCAAGCTATAACTATGACAACAGTTACTCTTTGACATCAGCAGTCCAAAGGCCAAGTGACTATAGTCACCATTATCCAGGTGGCAGCTATACCTCCAATTACCTTGGTAACTGTTCCAATAGCCGCCCTCTAATTAAAAAACGCCTTTATCTAACAGAGACTGATGACTTATATAGTAGGACAGCTATGTCTGCTCGCAGTATGAGCACACCTAACTCCTATGGCTACAACTCTTCAGCTGTGGAAGGGGTTCATCGAGCCAATTATTCTCACAGAAATATTCCCAATGGTACACAGGGTCGAAGGGTATCCTTGGAAACACCGGGAAAAATTATAACTTACAATACTTCTGTCGATGTCCAGTATAAAAGCCAAAATGGAGACTATTCCACCAATGCCTCTGGCAGGTATGTTTCATTTGTCATAAATATAGGAGTTGTAATGTGAGTAGGGGCTGCATGGAAATATTTTGGCCAAAAGTCAGCATGCAGGTTGACATTCTGCAGTTTCTTTTGTCCAGTATAATGTAAGCAATCTGTTTCCCCCCCCCCTCCTTTTTAGAGTTACAATGCTCTTGGTAGAGTATTTTCCATTTAAAATCAAGTTATTATTCAGTCAGGTGACCAGATGACTACCGCTTCAGTCAAATGTTAGATCACTGTCAAAATCACCAAGAGCTCAGCTGAGAGGAAAATACTGTATTGCTAGTGGGTAACTGTTTGATATTCAAAAATATTCAAACCATCCAAATCAGTGGTGGGTTTCTACCGGTTCACTCCGGATCTTGCAAACTGGTAGTAGCAGCAGCGGAAGGTTCCGCCCACCCACCCGGACCTCACCACGGACACTCTGTGCATGCGCAGAAGCACCGTGTGTGAGTGAAGCAAGTGAGCGGTTGCAGACCAGTAGCGAAGGTAAGTGGAACCCACCCCTGATCCAGATTATTATTTATATTGGTAAGATAACTTTATTAAAATTTAGCTGAGAAAGATTATGCAAAAAACAACAACAACTGTATTAAGTGTTTGTGTTTCTGGTAATCAAAATCTATCTCACCAACAAAATCTCAAATAGTATTGATTTGAAAACTTTCTTCCATCAACATTTTTACCTTGTACTTAGAATGAAATATACAGTACCTCTTAAGTGAATCACATGTCTTTATTTATTGCTAAGAATTTCTATTGAACTAATGATATATTTTATATTTCTTCTGTTTAGGCCTTTCCACGTTGCTCCACAATATGGAACTCTAAATACATTTACTGTAAGGCCTGGAACAAGACAACCCATTTCTTATTCCTACCAAGGCCTTCATTAAGATCTTTCTGTCAGAAACTCTGCATCTGCACACAGCTTGGGCCAACCTTGTTACTACTAAACCTGGACCTCATTCTTTGTTCTGTATTATAACTCGCCTCTGTAGGGCCTGTATCTTTTTGTAAACATATTAGTTTTAAGTTATTCAGACAATGTTATGAATGAGTCTTATGAAGCTATCACGGTAACAAGCTTCTTTGCATAATGTAAGAATAGCTATGTAAGTCTCTTCATTCTAGGGCACATTTAACTAATAGGTGTCTGCTTTGAAAGGATGGGCATGAAGTAAATTTTACCTTACTAGCACCGTCTTTACAAATATGCATTGGTCATTCAGGAAAAGCAAGCAAAGGAGGAAGAATGTAACATAAAGGTGAAGCAGAGAATCCAAGATCCAAGATGAAGAATGCAGTTCAACAACCCATTCATGGCTACTCTACATCAGCCATGCATGGCCTAGAAAGCCAGCTGTTAGCTAGAAGAAAATGGCACAATTGTGGGAAAAGAAATGAAGAGTTCAGAGGAATAAAGGATGAGCAAGAGAGAAATTTTGTGATACTTGCAGTTTCAATAGTGCTAGCACCAAAGAAAATTGACAGGAGCTTTTATCTATGGAGATTCTCATTCATCCAGGTCATGGTTATCCCAAAGGTGTTTTTGAAGAAGCAACTGGACTGTCTGGTTTTTCTTTGAAGATGTTTCGCTTCTCATCCAGGAAGCTTCAGCTCTGAGCCTCTTGAAAAAGCATCTTTGGGACGACAAGAGCTTTTCTTAGCAGTGCATCTCTAAGTTGTACCCTCTAATTTTTTGTTTATCACACCATTGTTAGAATGCTGAATAGAAAAAAAATGAGAAACCCAGGGACCCTTGTCAAATATTCTTAGATGTTGCAAAATATTTGAGACTGAACTTCTTCAAAGTCATTTTTAGACAGTCGTTTAGGGTTTGCATTTTTACAGATAAAAATGATAGCCGTTCTAAAGACACAGATATAATTCTTGCAGTTCCCTTTAAAAGCACACGGCTAAATTTAATTTGGGAGCCATTTTTAATTAAAAACTGTACAATATTTAAATGAACCAAACAGTCATTTATATCCGGGATAACCTGGCGATTCATTGCCACATTGTTTTAGTTTTCAAGAATGCAATCATTCTGTCTATAACCTTGTTTTTCTTGTGGTTTCTTATTGTGGTTTAGGAGTTAAAAAATATTTAATGATTATGAGAGGTGTTTAGTAGAACAGGTGCCGGCATCTATACAAATTAAACCCAATTATATCTCTGTAATTGAAGGGGAAAGCAATGCATGCTTAAAGATCAGCTTGAAAATGTCAGATATGTTTGTTTGTAGGTAAATCTTATTCAATGGGGTTGACTGCCTAAGTAGAGGAAAACAGCTGTAATTTATTTTAGCTTGTACTGGTTATACATGAGAGTTACAGGTAGTCTTTGAATTACAACCATTTGTTGAGCAATTGTTCAAAATTACAGCACTGAAAAAGTGACTTCCAAATGGTCCTCACACTTGGGACTGTTGCAGTATCCCTACGGTCATGCAATCAAAATTCACCTGCTTGACCACTGGCATTTGGTATTTACAGCGGTTGCAGCATCCCGGGGTCATGTGATTGACATTTGCAACCTCTCCAGCTGACAAACATATCAATGGGACAAGTCAATTTGCTTAATGGTCACATGATTCAACTTAACAACTTCAACTGTTAACAACCATGGGCAAAAAGATCATAAAATTGGACACAGCTCATTTAACAGCCACCTTGCTTAACAATAGAAATTCTGCTTCCAGTTGCAATTAATGGCTTACTTGTAGTCCAGTTGTCTATGGACTAGTTTTTAGAACTGAGCGGGAAAATGGCCTTCTCAATTTATTTCTGTAGATTTTGCAAAGGAACAAGTATATAGCCATTATTTTTATATATTTAATAGATAGTTTAAATTATAAAGTATCCACGAAAGAGACCTAAAACAAAATAGATTGACAACTTCTGCAAGTATTACGGACCTAATTGGTAAAACAATTGGTTGGAAAGAGGCAGAAGAGGCCTTCATCCTGCTGTGGATAATGACTAAAATGATGATGATGATGATGATAATATTATAAAGCATGTACGTTCATGCTGAGTTTGCCAGGCAGCAGATTCATTTGGCAGAATTATGGTGTAGTTTGAGTTCAATTTAAATCACTTATCTAAGGAGATGGTTATCTGTACCCTAGGGATGCTTCCCATTTAAAGCAATCAAATGTTTCCAAACATTTAAGTCAAAAATGGCTTAAATGGGTGTAGTTTGCAAACCATCTTCTATATTGTATTTATTCACCCTATTTACATATTACTTTATTTCTTGCTTGTATATATACCCGTGAACGTAGAGCAAAGCCACCTCTATCAGGAGTCAGAGTGAATCTACTTTAAACAGAAGATGGGTGGGATGAAAGGAAGTAAATTGTTAGTTATTTCATTTACGTTTTTTTTTCCTTTGATTTTTGTTGTTGTAGTTGTTCTGTATTTTTACTGCCAGGATGGAAAGACGTACTTCTGTGATTTTTCTGTCTCATCTGTCAGAGGAACTACCCTGCCATGATTAAGTATCCATTTGTTGCTTTGCTTCAGGCAATGGAACAACTTGGACTAGCCCTGATTATAACCTTTGATTGGGGGGAAAAAATGCCCTAACCCTCTTGTCTGTAAGATCTAGGAGTCTTCTGACCTTCAGTAGAAGCAGGAATCTGTCCTTATGTCCAATAGTGAGAGATTCTGATCAGGAAACTCCCCATGCATGCATTGTTTTAAAATGGAGACATTGGATATTTCCAGTGTGCAATTAATGTAGCATTTTCAGTAATTCAGCATAAATGTTACATGAAATTGCCTTAGATTTTACTATATTGATCATTCATATTAGTTTTGACCAAACTCCGGTTTAAAAAAAATAATAACGTTGATTGATTGTAGCTTACTTTGGTAGGAGACATAAAAGCCATTTAGAAAAACAATAAACAACAGCTTTGTATTCACAGCATCTTTTCAAAGTTCTGAAACTCATTTCAGACTGCATGTTTGTAAACAATCACTGAGATATGCCACAACTTCAACCAATTGCTAAACATTCATTGTGTATTTTAAAGCCAATCATTATTTCTGCACTGTTTTTAAAAACCATCTGGCCTTCTCATGTGATTTCTGCATGATGTCTATGGAGAGTCTCAGTCATCCAGGTCGTGGTTGTTCCAAAGGTGTTTTTTCAAGTGGCAACTGGATTTTCTGGTTTTTCTTTGAAGACGTTTCGCTTTTCATCCAAGGAGCTTCTTCAGAAACATCTTCAAAGAAAAAACAAAGTCCAGTTACCTTTTGAAAAAGCACCTTTGGGATTTCTGCATGATCTGTTATATGCTGGTTAGCCTGGAGTTCAAAGAGTGGTCATTCAGCTAATAATTGCTTATTCTAAACTGGTCAATATCTGACTGCATAGAACGTCAATCAACAAAGAGTTCTTCTGTCCCAAATTGGTTATCTGCTAAGTGTACTGATTCAGGGCTTCCAATGTTTAGTTAACTAACAAACTGACTTTCCCCTTTCCTTTCTAGAAGAAGCAGAAGTTTCTAATTTTTCTCGCACCCAATAAAGGCAGTCTGTGTATTTGTCCTCATGAATTTGTATAAAATTGTCCGCTTGTTTTTGTCTGGTTATGTTTTGCTTTATTTTAAATAATTTAAAGTATCCTATGAGGTGGTTTAAAGACAAGTTCAAATTCTAATACAATAGTATTGCTATAATTTTTAAATACATTTTACTGCTTTTAAAATAATGACAGCAAAAGGAAAAAAGCAAAGCACAAAAAATAATTATCAAAAAATGCAGAAGTGCTGGTAAAATAAGTGACAAAAATGCAACCAAAAAAATAATGTATAAAGTATATGTTCTTAGAACAATAAAGTTACAATTCTATATAGAATTATCAAATACAAACATGAAAGTGTGTGTGCGTGTCTGTATGATTATCGTATTTTTCAACCTAATGTACTTTGTATAAATTGCTCTCCTATTTCCTTGCATTTATCCATACAAAAGAGGCGTGGTGGCTCAGTGGCTTAAAAGATGCTGGAGAAGGTCTATGGTACTGCAGTTTGAGTCTCATCACTGCACAATGGAATGAGCTCCCAACACTTGCCCCAGCTCCTGCCAACCTAGCAGTTTAAAAGCATGAAAATGCAAGTAGATAAATAGGTACCACTTCAGTAGGAAGGTAATAGCATTCCTTGTTTTGCCATATGCTTTTGTGTTTTGTGGCATGATAGCATGCTGGGCCTGGCCAGATGACCACAGAAACGTCTTCAGGCAGCCTTGGCTCAAAGGCTTAAAGAAATGCAGATGAGCACCGCCCCTTAATGTGGGCTATGACTAGTGGAGAAAAACCCGTAGGGACTCCTTTACCTTTTTTAATTCATACAAAGTCTACATTTATAGGCAATCCGCTCACATATGGTGTAATCAGGTCTTCAATCCATTGAGTAAGTGGAACCTTATATTCATCTTCCCAATGTTGCAATATGAGTCTTTTATCTATAAGGAGGACACAGAAAATCCACTTATGTTGTCCAATGCCATGCACAGCTACTTAATTCAAGAGAATATTATCCTCTGAAAATTTTAGCTTTTGTTGCACTCACATTTATACAGTCCATTACTTTCTCCCAAAACTTGGTAAGTGTAGGCATCGTAAAAAATGTTTTAGAGAAGCATTGTCCTTATTACATCTTCAATAAAATGTTCTTCTAGAATTTTTTTTCTATACAAATGTAATGGACTCCAATAAATTCTAATTTTTTGTTGTTGTGTAAGTCGTAGGTTAAGGTCAATTGGCACTTTAGATATAGAAGTTCAAACACTCTTCCATTGTCTAGGCAATGTAGAAACCTCTAATCCTTTATTCCACTCATCTCTTAACATCTGCATGTCAAAGTGATTGTTGATAACAAATATCTAAAGAAACTAATATGCTAGTATGTGTTTTAGTTTTTAATTTTTAACCGGTTGTTCTAATATCCTAGGTGTCTTAGAAACTTGAATGTTGCTGGTCGAAACATTGTTAACAGAAGTACTGTAAATATTACCACTGAGCTGATAGATATTTGTCTATTACTACAGCTTATGTTTAATTTCATCCACATCATCTATCAATTGATCAGAAGTAAATATTCCTGCTTCCATTCAATTTTTCCATATCAGCATCTTTTCCCCAATTTTTAATTTCTTCAGAAAATCAATTTTTCATAGAAAAAAGGATCAAATCTTTTTATTCCGTTCCATAGCTTTCTGATGTTTCCAAAAATATTAAGAGTTCTATTGTATTAGAACTCTGTCCATACAGTAAAAGGTACTATATATGTATATTCCAAAGCTGTTGGAATATTAACACCAATTGTTGGCTTTCAGTGTTGAACATTTGACAGTAGATAAGCTTGATGATAGAGTTCCAGATTTGGGAAACCAAATCCTCTTATTAATTGGTAACTGCATTTTCTGTATAGATATTCTCAGAATTGAAGAACCAAATTAACATTTTCTAATCAAATGATTTATTTTGTGAAGTATTTTCCAGGAATTCATCTCCGAATACTAATCTGGAAATAATATTCACTTTGTGAACATTCACCTTCCCTCAAAGAGTGAAGTTTAATGACTCTCATCTATCCATGTCTAAATAAACCTCTTTATATATTTTATTTATATTACATATTATTGAGTTATATCTTTTGATATACACATACCTAAACATTTAATGGATTTGTTACAAATACAGAACTGATATTCCTTAAATAGATGGGTAACTAAATTTCCACCAATTGGCATCAACTCCCATTTGAACCAGTTAATAGAATATCCTGCTATTTTATTAAAAATATCGATCTTTTGCATCAACAATGGAATAGTAGCATGGTTTAGAAATAATATGATTCGTAAATAAAACCAAAGTGATGCACTACTCTGTAAATCATCTTATGTTGTCTAATAGCATAAACCAAGCATTTACAAACAACAAAAAGCAAGGGTGAAAGTGGGCATTTGAAGTTGGTTCCTCTAAAAATATAGGAAAGTAGGAGAAACCGTATACTAATTTCAAAGGAAACCCAAATCCATTTAATGCAGCAAACTTATACTGCTTATATATTTTGTCAAAATCTTTTAGGAGATTGGTCTTAATTTTTATTCACACCACAGACACAAGGCTAAGTTTTAGGGTTTTCAAGAAAATGCTCCATTTTTAATTAGACTTGCTTCCCTTAGTGTCTTTCCTATCAATACTAAAGGAATCCTCTGAAATGGAGAGGCCTAGCTGATGGAGCAACAAGGGCAGGGAATCTTGCTTTACTACTTTTACTGAGTCATACCATAAGTAGAATACATATTTTACAAGCAACCTGTGCAACTCCTTTCAGCAAGCCCTAACCAAAGTGCCTTTTGAAATAGCAAATACATTAATCCTCCTTGCAATCAAAGCAAACTTTGAAACAAGCCAGTTATGCTTGATCCCATAAAAACAGTAATCTTCTGCACAGCTCACACTTTTGCAGCACTTCTTTTAAAATAGTGGCAAAAGCACCAGAAACACAAGACAAGTAGTAAAAAGAAAGCAGAATATAATCAAATATAGTGGAACAGCTACTTTGAGAATTCTTCAGGCTCCGTTCTGAGTCCCTACACATTGATCTTTGTTAGAAGCCATTTAAAAAAAAAGTTTTTATTTAAACCTCAGCAAGGTAGGTTAGTCTTCTACTTGGCATAGTCTCTACCCCGTGAAATCTCTGGTGCTGATAGATTTCCTCTGATGCAGATTATCTTCATCTTTTGGGCTATGGTCCCCACAATTTCCTAACCTTGGCTATGCAAGCTGTTGGATTTGAAGTCCTAAATATATTTTATGTCTTTCCTTTTTTGGTTCTTGGAAACTACAGCAACTACTATAAAACTGCAATAGTGCTCTGGATTTTTTTCTTCTTTGGTCCTAAATATACTAACTACATGCCTTCAGAAACAAGTTTAAGTGTTTTGTTCACAGAATTTTTCACACCCAAGTTTCTTGTTGATAGGGGATTCTGGAGGGAACTATTGTAGGGATTGCTGGAATTTATCAAATACAAGGATAAATCCAAATCTATTGACCTGTAGCCATGCCAAGTGTTTAGTTTACACACTGCACTAATTTATAATTTGGTTTGTTTGATGTGTACCCAATTCAACCACTGTGGTTTATAGATCATGATATAGAGCTTAATGCATGATTTAACACAGACATGTTTTATTTATTCAACAAAATAGTTAAACAAACCTTATTGTAGCACAAATGGGAATTGTCTCAATGACATAGAACTGTTTCTGTGAACAGGGGAAGTTGACAGAAGAAAGACTGACTCACTGAAATGTAGTTTGCCAGGGTTTAGTTTACCACCAGTGTGAATCTAGGCACAGTGAATTTATGGATCACTGAAACAGGCATGGAGCCTATGGTGATAGAGGTCTTAATTATTGCAATGCACTCTACGTGGGGCTCCCCTTAGGGTCGATCCGGAGGCTACAGATGGTCCAGAATGCGGCCGCGCGGGGGATTATGGGAGCGCCAAAATGCTCCCGTGT
>JANHFK010006786.1:135424-150020 GCA_036250565.1 Sibynophis collaris
TAATCCAATCATACCATACGTTCCAAATCATATAAAATTCTGAGTCTTCCTTATTATGTAGTGTCATAGTGAGCTTACCCAATTACCATTTCATATTTCTTCTGCTATTCCACTTTAGAGTATAATACTATCTATCCTTAATTCCTAATTTCTTGATATCACATTAATCAAACTTATTATTTCAGACTCCCTTTCCGTTGTTGCCATACTTACACCAAATTACCACTTCATAATTCATCTGCTGTTCCACTTTGGCACACATAAAATAAATCATAATACTTTTTATCTTTGCAATTAATAATATTGAATATAATTCCCTTAAATCTATTAATATATACATTATCTCCCTTCCTCCTTTTCCCTATTCTTTCCCATTTAACCATTTTCTCTTAGTTTCCCCACACTTCCATTTCTTGATGCATTTCTCCTTTTATCCCATTCTCTTATCTTCTTCTTTTTCTATTTTTTTTCTTTTTGTATCTATAATATCTTTTCTCTTCTCTGACTTTTTGGTCTATTACTCGCATGGTTTGCCCCCAGCTCTTACCTGATCTTTTCCCATTTCTGTCTCTTCCCTGTAGATGGTTCTTTTTTGAGATATTCCTTCCTATCCCCACTTTTTTTGTCACTGTAAATCCCAGTGTAATCATTAAACTTTTTACTTTCAATTCCTTTTCCTTCAATATTATTTTCTTGCTTCTCATTTATGTTCTCATTTTCATTCAGTTTTTTACCTTCAATTCCTTTTCCTTCAATATTATTTTCTTGTTTGTCATTTGTGTTCTTACTTTCCTGTTTTTTGTTTTCTAATCAAATTTCTGCCTCTTTATTGCCATTAAATTATTCATGCACATTTTAAATTATCTCAATTAATTCCTTAACCTCCCAAGACTCATGTTATCAATCTAACATATGTACTAAAAAATTAAGTCCAAATAGTCTCTTTTTTATTTCCTAGTGGTATCCAATATATGTCTAATCCACTCCAATTTGAAACTTTGTTGTTTTCCACCTCTTTTGAGAGTCAACTGGCCAGGCAGTTCAAACTGAAACAAATACTCCTTAGATTTTTCCACAGCTGTTGTTATAGTCAAGATCACTTGTTTTTTCTAAAATTTCTTCCAAGGTGTTGTAGTATTTTCTTTCCACCAGCAGATGCCTCTCTCCAATCTACAGTTCTCAAAGCGACAAAGTATCAAGTTTAGAAAATATCTTAAACCCGGTAGAAAATACTTTCTCTCCAATTTCTTTTCCTTTTATTGTTTTCAATTTCTCTAAATTCAGTTTTAAATCCAGTTGTAAAATTTCCTTTCTTGTGCCTAGGTATATTTATGTTTCAACTACATACTCATTCTTATATATCACATAAATATTATGATCAAAATAATAAGGAATCTCATGTTTTCTTGTGACTCTAGAACAATATTGCTATGATCCTGGAGGCCAACTATAGAGAAAGGCTTCTCACTGTATCCAGGGAGGTGAAGAAGAAGCTAGACTATCAAGTCGCATTACAGCAGCTCAAGCGGAGTATGGAACGAGATCATATGATTAACTGGATAGAACAAAGTGTTTGGCAGAGTGTTTCAGCCCAACAGGTACTTAACAAATATTCCCTTACAGATGGTTTGTGGCCATTTTACTGCTACAAAAGCCACTGGCTTTCCTTTCCTTTACTCCATAGTGAAAAAAAATATATCTATGCAATTGGGTGATAGATGCATCTTCTTGATCTAAGAATTAATGTTTCATTTTATTGATTTTACACTTGTATTTTGCTGATGAACCATTTTAATCAAAATCTATGTTCATGTGTACTGTATTATTTCATAGTCTCTGGTGTAGATACATGTAATAAGTATATGTTGCATATTTTTAATGTTGCATAGTCTTTGAAAAGGTTTTAGAAGAGGTTTTCAGAATATATGCTGGACTTGCAGACTCTTCAGCTCATCAAGCTCTTCATAAAGTTTCAGATAATTAATTGATCTCCAAATATAAATGGAAATAATTTTTATAAATATTGCTTTAATTAATAGTAGTACTACAATAATAATAACCCAATACTTACCTTTGGGAGTTAGTATTGACCACGTTGGGGAACCCTCCTGTAAGGCAACCATGTCTTTTTTCAAGCTTCCACTTGAATGCAGAGACACTGCTGCATTTGTGGCCACATAGAAGTTTTAAAAACTGTGGCTTGTAGATATTTAAAAATATCTACAAATGTGGCTTGTAGATATCCTACAGTTCTGAATTCCAGCGTAGCTTTGAATTAATTTCAAAGCATGCAGTCTCTTCGTGCATCTTTTTTGAAGTATACAAGACATAGAAACAAAAGCAACTCTTAGATTTTACCCAATAATACTTATTGAAGAATAAGAAATATTTTTGGACCAATGGGAACTACTGAAATTTTAAGGAAAAATTGTGAGTGTCACAAATGGCCGTCATAGACTACAAATGTTAGCCTATAGATAAGTGCTATTTTACTTTCGAAGTTGCTGTGTGATGTGATGTTCTTACAAATAATAATTATATAAACTTTCCATTTTGAAAATAATGGTCAGGCAGGAAAGCAACCAGATGCCAGACTCCTTTCTCAATCTTGGTTCTTTTATTTTATTTTAAATATAGCAAGCTGTAAAACAAAGTACAGACTTCTTTACTGGATTCTCCATAGCAGCTGGGCTCTTCAAAATCATTATTACAAAGTAATGAATGACAGTCCAGTATTTTATTTGGAAGGAAGCAAAGACAAACATAAATTGAGATTCTCATTCTTTAAAAGTAAAGGAGCATGGGAAAAAGCTTTCTTTCTAATAATATATGTGTCATGGTGACCATGCCCACCATGGCAGCTATTTTCGGAGAGCCCCCAATAATATACCTCAAAATCTTCACCAATCTCTACCATCTAGAGATTGGGAACTTCACTGTCATTCATTATTAGAATGACAGCTATTACTTTTTAACTTCTTTGTTAAATCACTTAATTGGGGCTAAGAGCCATGCTAGCCCCAATTACTAAGTGAAACTGCTTTGTTTTCTTTATTTTGCAAGTGTGGCAAAACATGGGTTATAGACTCAGCCAAGAATGAGTTATTCAACAAATCATGGTTAAGCATATATAAAAGTATGTGGAATTCCATTGGAATTTGGAGTGGGAAGTTTTTTTTAAATATTTCTGTATAAAATTATTAGACAGCAATTATTTCTCTAGAGTCCCAAAACAGATTTTACTTTAAATGCATAGTTATCAACCATAACTTCTGTTTTTCTTAGCTTTTTTAAAAAATGAGACTAATCACTGTGTTTGAAGATAATTGTCCATTGTAATTGTGATAGAAAGGCATGATTAATTATGTCTTTTTCCTTAGCTCAAAATGGAGAAAACTGATAATATGATATGGCACCCTTTTTCCTCATTAAAATGGTCTTATCTTTTTTCATATCAGTCCATGCTGAAAAGATTACTTCATATAGCAACAGTATGCTTTAACAAAATGCTTTTATTCTAAATACAGGGAAATTGGTCTAGGGTAGTCTTCATAAATCTTATATCTCTACATTCTAAGATAGCAGAATTTTTGATTGAAAGGATTGGATAAAAAGTCAAATATTTTGATGATATCAATTAGATTCTCTAGGAATGGGTTTCTTTATGTTACATTTTTTCTTCATGGACCTGAATACTTTATTTAAGAACCATGTATGTTCTAATTTTTGTGTAGTTTTATATCTGATCAGTAGATGATTTTTCTTTTAATAGTGATTTTTGGAAAGGTCAAATGCAGTTTAAGTAACTTCGTTCTTGATTTTAAATTCTTAATTTCAATCAAGACTATATGTTTTAAAGTTTGTGTACATTTAATAGCATGTAATTTGTATTTATACAGAAGTCAACTGTGTAGAATCATAAAGCTGCAGTGAACCTCCAGATCTTGAGTATTTTCTGTAGGTTCTTTAAACTTAAATGTTAATTTCTTTTCTATATTATAGGAGAAGGAGAACATTGTCAAATGCCTTTTGGACCTGAAAGCATTGTCAAGATCTGCCCAAGTATCTCTCTAAGTTGAACATTGTTGAAAGTTCCAAAATTGTACAATTTCTATCCTTAATTAAAACATATGTATCATGATTTGGTTTACTCTGAAAGTTCCTTGAATGTGTTCCTCTCGTTATATTTTCATATCAAGTATTCAACAAAGAGATCCCTTTGCAAATTTAACCATAAAATGATGTAAATGGAATTTATATTTGCCTTCTCTAAATATGGCTAGTACTGTTTCACACACTTATAAATAATTCAGAAGTGTTTTGTCAGGCCTCTTCACAAACTTGGAGGAAGGTTTTCCTGTTTAAGAAATCAACTTATTGTAGTTAATGCAACTCTTAAAATAGTGGCACACTGGTGGCATAGGATTGGAGTTTATCAGGTTGAGATTTTATGAAATATCAGTAACAGCTTGGTATTCAGTAGGTCAGCAAATAGCAGTTTTTAAAGATTTAACACTGGTCTAGTAAGGTCTGTTAACTGCTATTCTTCAAATGCAGTAAATGTCTAGTAGCAATCTTATGTGATGGAATGTAGTAAGGAGGTGGATTCCCAGAAGGCAGAGGTGCATTTCAAAGGAGTAAGAGGCAACTCAGACCAGATATGTGTGAGAGAAAGAAGATGAAAATATTTCCTAATAGTTCACAGAGTATATTGTAAATGAAGATAGTAGAATGCTCAGTTTGGCAAGATTTTGTCTATTGGTGTAAAACAAAGAATATCTTTAAAAAATCACCATGTGTCAGTCTTGGTTTGGGACTGACACCTTAGTACTCGGCAGCATATGTTCAAAGTAATCTAGCAGCATTTATACCTTGTGATTAAACATGTATTCACATGTGTATTTAATAGAGATTAAAATGTAAAATGCAGGATTCATTTCTGTATATGTTTATTTCACCAGATACCAGTAACCCCGTCAAATATCAAATGGAAAAGGTAATTGAAAGTAATGACAACATACTGAATAAAAATTATTTAAACGAAAGTAATTACAACTACCTACTAGATACTCACCAGGCATTCCTATATATTTCTAAAGCCATTACTGAACATTAAATATTAATTGTGTTCATATATAAATGGAATTTCTCTTATGGTCTGATTCTGAATAAATAGCTACAATATTAAATGTGGAAGATTTCTTTAGATGTGCAGTTCCCTGGACATTTTTATTCTGCTCTAAATCAAAGGCTCATACTCCAGATATGGATTTTGTTTCAGGGCAGTGGTTCCTATTAATTGTGAAGTTTTGTGTGGGATTCTTTTGCTGCAAGTAAGAACATGCAGACTCTACATGGATTCCAGGGAGCCCTGTGTTTTATCAAAGATACTCCAGGAAATGAAATTACAAGAAATGCATAGAGCAAGGATCCCCAACCCCTGGCCTGTGGACCAGCACCAGTCTGCAGCATACTGGGCTGTGCAAACAAGTCAAGCTCCATCCGCGGGATGTAGGCAACACATGAAACTACATCCCCTCCAGTCCATGGAAAAATCTCAATGACCAGGAACTGGCCCCTGGTGCCCAAAAGATTGGGGGCCACTGGCCTACAGCAAATCTCTATGAGGTAAAGGTTTACCTTGTGGCAACAAGAATAGTGAATATGCAATATAGTTAACGTGATCCAGATATTTCTGGATGGTGAAAGCAAAGAAAGCACCTCCTATGAGGAATGCTCTTGGCATCTGTTGTATCAAAGTACTAGGATCTGCTTTGAATTGGGTGCCAGTTATACCCCTAGTATGGAGTTTATTATCTAACGTAAGTTATCAGGGAAGAGTTTGAGTTTGGTCCTGAGGAATTGGACATCTTGAAGCTTTGGTCACCAGTGTTTAAGAACCATGTACTTCCTGGTTGGTGAAGGCCTGTGTGGAGGTGGCATGTGGAAGGGTTAATGCAGCTCTGAGGGGGTGGTTCTGCCAGTTCTGACGGAGGCAGTAATTCAGCCCTTCAAGCCCCCCAGAAAAATGGATAAGCCACAAAAAAGTCTTCCATGCTCCAAAATTTCTTGGGAAGATTGGTGAAAAGAAAGCTGAATAGTGTCTTTAAAGGACCTTGGAGGAAGTGCATTATATGGACCTCTTCCAGTCCAGACAGTACTTAGATAGCACTGGGCGTATTTTTGATGTCCTGTGGTTCTCTTAGGATGGGGAAGTGCCTTCTGTTTACTCTCCTTGATGTGCCAACAATCTTCCATATGAATAAATATGGTATCCTTTCTTTCATTAATGAGTGGAGCCATTAGAGAATCTGTTGAAAGGTTTGTAGAGGTCCAGATGCTTCTTACCTATGGCATTCCCCTAATCTACTAAAACAGTGACTACCAAATAAGATTAAGGTCAGTGTGGCTCAATTTGTTTGTAGCAAACCCTTGTTGGATTCTTGTTCATTGTAGCCTGCCTAACTAATTGTTCACAAATCTGTGTGATAATCTGTTGAAAGACTTTGCCCAGTATAGATATCAAGTTGACAAGTCTTTATTTTCCTAGATCTTCCTCATTTTGAAAAGTGGAATATCTTACTGAAATGGATCAGCAAATCTTTTGCCCTTTCAGATTTAATAAATATTTGACAAACTTCAATGCATATACGAAATTCAGGGAAAGCAAAATGATGTTTTCATGGCTGTCCATAATATTCTCAAGAATCTTCCATAATTCCAAACTTTAAAAGTATCAGTACCCTTTCTCTGCCTGCTTCTTCATTTCCATAAAAGTCTCACAGGGATTCTTGCATGATTCTCATTTTTGCAGGTATAGAAACATCATAGTATCAAAATATATATTTTCCAAGGCCTTCATAGCTACTCCACCAAGTGCTAATCTATGGCATATTACTTGACTGCTTGATGGTTGACAATAAAAGGCAGAAGCTCACCACTTTGTTATTTTCATTGCCAATTCTAAGGCACCTCAAAAATTACACCTCACAATGAAAAGAAAAGCAGACATAAAGGACCACAAGATGGCAACAGTCCCCCATAGGAGCATTTTCCTGTATACTATACTTGACTGTTAAGGAAATCTAATGTTCTGATTTCTCACCCAAGTGGGTGTGCCCAACCTACATCCTCCCACACTTTTTTTCTAGTGGTAGAAAAAAAAAATTGTCTTCCGAGTTGCTTCTACGTGCTCTAAAAATCTATACCACGATTGCTTGCTTATTCAGTTCCTTTTTAAATTGCCTCACTATTGGATATTGAATAATAGAATGTCCTTGTTCTTATTTGTGTGCAGAATCATTGAACTAAATAATTGTGGATTTGGAAAGGATCATAAGCAGGGGTGAAATCCAGCAGGTTCTGACAGGTTCTGGAGAACCGGCAGTGCAAATTTTGAGTAGTTTGGAGAACTGGCAAATACCACCTCTGGCTGGCCCCAGAGCAGGGTGGGAATGGAGATTTTGCAGTATCCTTCCCCTGGAGTGGGGTGGGAATGTAGATTTTGCAGTATCCTTCCCCTGCCAGCCCACCAAGCCACGCCCAAAAAACCAACGTCACACCCACTAAGCCACACCCACAGAACCAGTAGTAAAAAAATTGGATTTCACCACTGATCATAAATATCTTTTCCAACCTTGTGCAATGTGCAGGAAAACCTATTAAATCATCCTTGAGAGGTAGCCATTTAGCTTCTTAAAATTTCCTGAGATGGAGAACCCACAGCTTCCAAAATAGACTGTTCTGGTGTTGAACATATCTTATTGTCAGGAAATTTTTCTTTATATATAAGCAAAATATAGAAAGCTGCAATTTCAACTTAGTTTTTGCAGTGTTGGAAAATAATTCTTGATCATTTTTTCTATGGCATCCTTGTATCTGTCTCAGGTCTTCTCACATTCTCTTTGTAAGTGCTTCATATCCAATTTACATTAACCCAACAGACCCCATGAGTGAATTGAACTACATCAGTTGTCAGAGTATTAAATATTTTAGCCACATGAATTGTTTCACTCCAGGTTATGCCTTTGTATATGCTTTGTATATCTGTCACACCTACCGGTAATTTAGTTCTTTAGTTCTAATTTGTCTCTCATAAATCTCATCATAGTCAACAGCTGTGCTTGGGAAGCTGAAGTTCCATATCAGAAAGATACCAGATTGGGCAGGTTGAAGTGGATAAGAGTTTGGATGGAGGACTTGTGTTTACCCTTGTTTCTTACCCAGGTTATTGTTTCTTGTTTATTTTAATATTTTAAATAATTTGCACACCACTCTAGTTGCTGGGAGTTGGACAATGTGTAAATGTTAATAATAGAAATGCCAAATCAAGTTTGAACATCTGGCTGTCTGTGCGATGAACCATAATAAGGCCAAGTTGTGGTATGTGAACAAGGAATAGGCATTGTATTAAATATGAGGTTTAAAAGTTAAGCAAATTCAGTAAATGCAGACTACTTGATAATTCAAACTGTAAGGGGAAAAATATATCTATTCCAGGCAACATAAAGACTTCCAACCAGACAATGATATAATAGGCATCTTGATCCAGGTGAAACAAGTCCACTGGCTCCTTGCCAAATGACCCAAGCTATCTGTTTGTGGGACAGATGTTTTCCCTTAGGCAACATCTGTTTCTTGTTCAAAGCCAAGCTATCTATTAACTGGAGATGTTATTCTTAGGTTGTACAGCGAAGGAGGAGAAGTTATTCTCTGAACAATTCAGGTGGGCATCTCCATTACTTGAACTGTGGATTACAAAATACTCAGAGAATCTCTGTGTAGCTCTCTGAGAGAGTGTCTCTGTGTTAAAATGTCAATACATCCCTTTCCACCCCACAAGCCACACACTTCCTGTTTCAATCAGCACCCTTTCTTCTGGTTTCTAAAATGGCCTGTTTGCAGAAAGATGGTAAAATAACCCTTCTTGTATTGAAGTCAGAGCAGAGTTAATTCTTTAGTTTGACTGTCTCTCTTTTCTTTTTTATTTACTCCATTGAAAAATATTCCCTCTTTAAGTCATTCAGACATCTGAGAGTGGACTCTTTTTTGCCTTACCAGTTTTCAGTTTAATTAATTCTGGAACTTTTTAAACATCCAATCAGTAGTGGGTTCCCCTTACCTTCGCTACCGGTTCGTAACTGGGAGCGCTCGCGTGTGGCACTTCTGCACTTCTGCACATGCACAGAACCTGCATGCGCAGAGCATCTGTGATGACGTCTGCATGGGTGGGCGGAGCCTCCTGCCGCCACCACTACCAGTTCACACGATCCAGGGTGAACTGATAGAAACCCAGCACTGCATCCAATCTCATTATAGATACCTCTCATTATCATCTCACAAGTAATCAGGCACAGGAGAGAGGCCAAGTATGGTGCTGGCTACTGAAATTAATTGCACTGTAATTGAAAATCTATAGTTCACACTCATTTATCCAACAAGGGAATCACATATAGGAATGATGGGGGAGGGGGGAGGGAGAATGAAAGAATTAATATTCCTTTGCAGGCATCTGGTCATTAGCACACTCTATTTGAGAGCTGTTGAGCCCACTTGGGGGTTTATCTGTGCCCCCAGGTTCACGGGAATCAGAATGCAAATGGGTGTGGAATCTTTTTAGAACTGCTGAAAGGACTGTTGTAAACAGGAGATACTGTAAGTGGTGCCATATTCTTCTCCCTTTGTTGAGAGAGGGCTATTCAATTTTAACATAGATGGCCTCTTTTACCCCTCTTTCAAACCAGTGGTCCTCTCTGTCCAGATGACTGCAAAGGAATATGGATCCTTCCATTTTCCCACTCCACCCACCCCACAGAATCTCCATACATATCTGCACAGCTACTTTATTTTTCACATTTTATGTTGTTGTTTTTTTAAGGTGATTGACAAATGGGGAAGATTATAATCTGGATTACTTGCAAAGTTTTGTTTGAAGCATGTAAACGCACAGCACAAGTTTCAACTGGGAGTAGCCCATCTAATATTGACTAGAATGATTAAATCAAAACTATATTTGAAGACAAATTTCAATTTTGGAAAACAATTAGGAAAAGATTGGGCAGAAAGAATGTACAGTATAAGATGCAGCTTCACACAACTTTAGTTTGACTTTACGTATGCTTAATTGGAATTCTAGCAGCCCAATATTTTGTAATGAGTTGCTTTTAATAGAATTCTATTCAGCTTTATTAATAAAAAATAGCTTGTTTTGAATTTCTGCTATTAATACTGTATTTTTCATATGTCCTTGACACATATAAGTATTTCACTCATGTTACTGATTAGTCACTATCTTATGGTAATGATGATGTAAGAAGAAGACAGTGACAAACCAATTCCTTACTGGTGTTAAGAAAAGTACATGGGCATACCCACATAGTCACCAGGAGTTGCACTTAACTTTAGAGATTTGATTTTAGGGTTTTTTAAAAAATCTTAATAGTATCTTCAATATATTTATATGGCTCTGTGCTACTTGTCTGAATGTTTACATATGTAATGACCCATTCATAGAAACTATCACTTCAGCTGTTACTCTGAATCCTCATAAAAAACATACATTCTTTTGAAATTACTGTCTTCCTACTAGAAATACATTTGCCTTTCTTTGCTTTTTTTATCCCAACAGTATTCTGAAATGGCGACTGCAAGACCAATCTTCCCATTAGGTGGAAGTAAGATATAGTCTGACACTGAATTATTTGTGGGGGGTTTTTGTGTGCTTTTATTGCCAATGATAGGAAGAGGAATAGGCAGGTTTTCCTGCTTTATGTATCCTACAGTAAGTTGGTTCAGTTTGGACAAAGTATCTTGAGCTAAGATTTTGCAAGGGAACAAGAGCTGTACATACTTACACATAGTAATATAGTAGTCTCCTATATTGCTGGGATTCTTCCTCCTTAAAAGTTATCATGGTCTTCATTAACTTCTACCACTTTTTTATCAGCTCCTTCATATCATAGGATAAGATTGATATTCCTCAATTCTTTAAAAAAAAAAGTTTTCCATAGCTTATCCAGTAAATGCTTCTGGCCTCACACAAATTATTACTGACGGGAATCTCACTGTACACTAGATTGTGCATTTCCTTCCTTCCTCTTATGTAACATCTCAGAGTTAATTGAGAATTGTGTCTTTGTCAGTTTGTAACTTCAAATTTTTTCAGGTAGCATTTTTTGTTGTTTGCTGGATGAATCTCAGTTTCATCCAATCAGCACCATCTAACTCAATACATCCTTTGCATTATTATTGCATATCATTTGTTTCAATGAAGCTAGTCATGTTAAGAAAAAAAAGGTAAAGAAGTCCCCATGGATTTTTACTCCACTAGTCATTGGTGACTATAAAGGGTGGTATTGTTCTCTGTTTCAAGGCCATTGAACCAGCACTGTTGAAAGACATTTCCGTGGTCATGTGACCAACATGACATCATAGAGTGCTGTTACCTTCCCTATTTATCTACTCACAATTTGCATGTTTTAGAACTGCTAGGTGGGCAGGAGCTGGGGTGAGGATGGGAGCTCACCTCATGGCATAGTGCTTAGGTCTTAAAGGTAGCAGTGGTGGGTTCCTATTGGTTCGCTCCAGATCTTGCAAACCAGTAGTAGTGGTGGCGGGAAGCTCCGCCCACCCACTTGGATGTCATCACAGACGCTCTGTCCATGCGCAGAAGGGCCACGTGTGCTCCCGTTGCAAACGGGAGCCCACCCCTGAAACATGGGCTGCTGACTTTCCAGCCAATAAACCCAGTGTTTTAACCACTGAACCACCACCTATGTTAATAAAAGAGTTACCCAAAATAAATTATTCTAAAGGGAAAAGGATAGTCAGAGCTGATTCTTTGAAAAGACTGACATTCAGCAACAGTCGTGACATATATCATAATTGATTACAGCTCTATTTAAACATGACTAATTCTGGCCTTGAGCCAGTTCTACTTTCCAGAAATGTTTACATAATTCCTTCTGAGACTGATAAAATGTATTGGGACTTAAACTTTCTGATTATTGCAGACTCCTCAAATGCATTATACATATACTCTCCACTCATTGATGGGCAGGTAATATTACAGCTTGTGTTTAACAATGATAAGTGATAGAAATTCATTCTCAATCTTTGCCTATATTACTGAACTTTAGAAACTAGTAGACATAGATCCAGTCATGTGTGTAACACCTTTTTCAGTCTAATTTTAACTCATTGGTTAGCTGACTTGTCATTATATTCAAAGATGATTTTTCTTTACCCTGCAAAATCACCAAACGTTCACATGATTCAAATCCTACATAGAAGCAACCTGATCTATTGATATACTTTTCAGAGGTATCAAATTGGCAGCCCTCTGGCTGGATGTGTCATGTGCAGGCCACATCCGCCCCAACTCCATGAATAGGAAAAAATAATGAAATATCATGTGATGGTAACATGACGTGGCAAGTTTGACACCCATGCTTTATACTGTTGGCTATCAGAGGAAGTCTTAAGTATGGAAATAGTTAAGGACCAGGTAGGTGCAAGTCCACCCAAGCTGAATTAGCAAACCTACTGAGCACTTTGGGGCAGTTGTTGTAACTGAAACTACTTCACAGGATTGCTGTTGTTAAAAACTGGTAAGAGGAAGGATTATACTATAGGGCAGAGTTTTTCAACCCTGGCAACTTTAAGCTGTGTGGACTACAACTCCCAGAGTTCACCAGCTAGTTCCTAGAATTCTGGGAGTTGAAGTCCACATAACTTAAAAGTTGCCAAGGTTGAGAAACACTGCTACAGGTATACAGTACTAAGATGTACTGTAGGAAATGATGACAATTGATGAAGGGGTTACACCTCTGGCAAAAAGTTAGGATTATGGTATGTGGTTTAGCAATGCAGCTCTGATCTTAGCATCAGCTGGTCTGTGTTTGCCCATGACTATTCCTCAGTTACAACAATTCTTTCTTAATTCCACTCCAGAACAATTCATTCATTCTAACAAGCACAAAAGATGATTAAGTAGGAACACTTGCCACACTAACCATTTGGTCATTAGTAATAGTGATTCATTCAGACCTGTTGGAATTGACTGCCATGATTCATAGCCACTACATTTAGAAGACACCTTGTTGGGTAAGACTGTCTGAGCAAAATGTTTGTCATATCTGTGAAAATGGAGTTCCATACATGAAATCAAAGCAACATGGGTAAAAAAGAAATGCGGTTTTGATTGTCACACACTGCCATCCTGACTTTTTTATTCTTAAATTGCTGGTGCTGACAGTGTCAACGAAAGCCTTTATAAGATTTTGGGAAACCTGGCAAAAGAATGATGTTTGAGCCTTCTATTTTCTTCTAAGTCAATGCAATTTTTCCATCCTTTTTTCTCTCTATAGAATTCAGAGAAAAATATTTTACTACCATGAAAGAAAAGTATTGATCAACTGATCATTTCAAAACTGAACCATGGCCTCATGCAATTCCCCTACATGTGTTGAGCTAGAACAATTGTTTCTGTCATTTCTCTTTTAAAAAGAAAAAAAAGTGACTTCAGCTCAAGGTACAGCAAATGAAAGTCAAGATTGATTAGATAGCAATAGCACTTAGACTTACATACTGCTTCATATTGCTTTATAGCCCTCTCTAAGCGATTTACAAACTCAGTATATTACCCCAAACAATCATATTCCTCCTTAATGGCTTTTATAAGTTAATTCCATAATTACTCTGGTTCTCTACTAATGAGGTTCATAACTTCCAAAAGATTCCTGATGTTCTCCTTGAAAATGGTACATATATATTAAGATCATATGGAAGACAGTCAGAAAATTATACATATATTACCGTAATACTGGAAGATTGGCAAGGAGGATTTGGATGCCTCTTTCCTTTAGGTGCATGGAAACCTTACATTTATCTCTAATAGCTGAGTACATATTACAGAATTAAACAAGCATTTATTTTAGTCCGTATAGGATTATATTTCAGTCAGACTTTGTTTTATCCTGTATTTGGAGGGGAATAGTTGTATAGAATAGAATGATGTTTTTCATTGTTAATTAAAAAGGCTTGAGAAACAGATGCTTCTTAACTTTGAGATAGTTTCATTGGCTACTGCTATAAACTAATACTCCTTAACCTTGATGGTCTCATCCTTGGCAGATATCCATAACCTTGAAACAATTGGTCTCATTCCTGGCAGGACAAGGCAATGCATTCCAAGATAAGATAAATTCATCCTCCTTGTCCTTATTAAATCCAGTGAGATGTGGCCATCAAAAACATGTCAATCATGCTATTTAAGAACCATTTAAGATGTCAGAAACCCACCATGGGATGCAACTTCAGTGTAGGTCTAACTAGAAGAGAGCTGCATATTTGATGGCTTTAAAGAGTTCCATTCTACTATAACATCTTTAGGTATCATGATTGTCAGAAAGACCATAACATTTTTCTTTCTTTGCCTTATTGTATTGTTGAATTTTTTTTATTGCTGCCTCATGTTCTGTTACTTTTCTATCCTGTTTTGGAATAAAACCTTACGTACTCATACTATGTGGCCATTGCTTCAGAGGTGATATTCAGCTGGTTCGGACCAGTTTGCTCGAACCGGTAGTGGCAATTT
>JANHFK010006786.1:218840-230918 GCA_036250565.1 Sibynophis collaris
TAACTACCAGCAAGAATGAGTCCTTACATTTAAAGAGCACCTGTCATTTCAGATCCATCATGGCAGCGCCTGTTAGCGGGCATCCACTCACCTGCTGCCCACCACGTCCCTCACCTTGTTATGTCACTGCTGCATCACAAGCTGTCCCAATAAAATGAATGGGACTGTCAGTGAGTCAACAGCAGGTCAGAAGAAGAGCTGCTGCGGGACAGAGATGACAGTTGTTCTTTAACAATTATGATATAAATCGAGTTGATTTAAATCAAGCCTTTTTACTAGTGACTTAAATCATGATTTAAATTGACTTGATTTAAATCAAATCCATCCTGATAACATATTCCCTCATCACCTCCCTGGTAGACTACTACAAAACGTATTACAAAGGGCTGCCCTTGAAGACAATTCAAAAATTGTAATTGATCCAGAATGCAGTAAACCAACTTCTGCTAATGGAAAAAGGAAGATAGGACAGTGTTAAATTTATGTTGAGGGTGCTTTCATTTGGGAAGCTTTTGAACCCAGTTAAAAGCCCTATCTGCCTAGCATTTTCAAGATTATCTTTCCCAGCCAGAATCAGCTTGCTCTGTGTGTTTCCTAAAAGGAGTTCTCAAGTTCTCACCCAATGTGTGGCTAGAGGGATAGGAACCTGGAGAGGTACCTTCTTGGGGGCAGCCCCTACATCCTGTCCTCTGAAAAACAGGCAGCTTGCTTGCATTTCCTTTAAAACTGCAGGGTTTACATCAGGCATGTCAAACTGGCGGCCCCCAGGCTGGACACAGCCCATGTAGGCCACGCCCACCCTGGCTCCAAAAGGCAAAAAACATCCCGATATGTCATGATAACATTCTGCGATGCGATCGGGTTTGACACCCCTGGTTTACATAGTATACTGAGTTATGTTGACTGGAAACCGCCCTGAGTCCTGCAAAGGAGAAGGGCGGTTTAAAAATCGAATAAAATAAATAAAATAAATAAATAAATGTTGCTTTATTTTTCTGTTGTGTAAAATGCTTTGTATTATTAGGATAGTATAAAATGTTTAAGTAACAAAATTGCTGAACTTGTGTGCATTGTTGAAATCTGACCGGTTAAGAATTTGAGTTGAAAAAAGGAGTCTCAATTAATTACAAAGTAAATGATGATTTTAAAAATATAGGGTTCAGTACACAGATTTTATTATTATTAATAACAATAGTAATAATAATTAAATCTTCCATCGGGGAAAAATATGAGGGTACTGGGTACATAGGAATACCACAAAATGGACAGACATCTCATGTCCAAGAAGGCAGTAAAATAAAAAAAGAAAAGTAATTAAAATGTTTTCTTAAAATGTCATGCTGACAAAATAAATTAAAATAGATGGGTCAGTACCCATTTCATTTTTGTTTTTCCTGTTCTTTTCATGTAACTTTTTCATATTAGGGAGCTGTTAAGTAACTTGACATAATATTGTAGTTGAATTTATGCATATTGCTAGGCTAAGGACTTTGTAGCCATGATCTGTTAAATAGTGACTTAATTAACTCATAAAACTATAACATAATGTTGGGTTCATATATCACAATAGACTGGAAAGAGATGAGCCATGTTATGGCTTAGATTGTCTATAAATCAGGCCAGTGAAGTCTTCAGAGTTACACATAAGCATATTTTACAATCCAGTGTGTAGTTTGTCCAGTAGCATCCATATATGGCTCTCTGTGAGTGTCAAAATAGGAAGAATGGTAGTTGCAGCAATTGATTGAAGCACCGACCCTTTTGTAAATGTATGGATATCACATGTCACATGCCTGTACAAAGGGGAGGGTTTTGATTGTGCATACTCCCTCTTGTCTGTTTTGACCCCTCTTCCTGTGGACTTTGGTGACTTGGTGAGTAATATCACCCATTTTGATGCATTTCCAGTATGCAAAACAGTACCTCCCAACATCTGAAGGACTGTTATGTAAAAGACAGGGCAGAATGGTTCAGAGTAGTTAAAAAACAGTGGGTTTATATTATGCAGATTT
The DNA here is from genome assembly GCA_036250565.1 of Sibynophis collaris. Classification (NCBI taxonomy): domain Eukaryota; kingdom Metazoa; phylum Chordata; class Lepidosauria; order Squamata; family Sibynophiidae; genus Sibynophis; species Sibynophis collaris. Next base: position 220,853 of record JANHFK010006786.1, read on the forward strand.
TGTGTGGATACCAGTAGAGCAACCTGATGAGTGGGGATTAGAGGTGGAGGTGTTTAAGTTGATGTTGGCTTTCATCAGATGATGCAGTAGTGGATTCCTGCCACTGATAGAGATATATCTCTGCTTTGTTCAGAGTCTTATACTTAGCTTCTATCCCTGACTAGGTAATGTCAGCACAGTCTGAAGCTAACCAACCAACAAAGGATGCTATTGGCTTCTTCATGTTTTAATCTTATGTACCTAAAACAACCAAAAATTATTTCTAGCTTTAAAACTCCTTTGAGGTTTTTTGGGGGGGATAGGCATACCATAAATAGCCTTTATTGAAGTAGACATTTTATACAGGGGATCTTTGGAAGTATTTAACTCTAAATCAGGAAGGTGATAAAACACTGCCAGGGTTTTCTTTTCTGACTCACGGTAATAATTACTGGGTACTGGGGGCTGACTTTTACAATAGTGCTTGTTTTGCCTTATCTTGGGTACATTTGGGAACTAATTGTGGAAGTAGCTTTCTATTCAACCTTGAGCTATTCTGGTTGATCGGTTAAGCATTTATATATAACCTTGAACGATGAATCAAACAAGATTTCTATGTTGACCTGTCCTTAATAACTAATGAGCACCCATTCTTGGATAATATATTTTTGTGCCACTAATCCTCAATGTTTAGCGGGCTGGTGAATACAGCCACCCACATCTGGCTTCTTCCAAATAGAGTGAACTGAAATTCCTATTGTCCTTCTTTTAATATGTTTTGTGGAAATGAGTGTCCCTGTGATCCCAACAGATCTGAAGGAGGGCAGGCTACACTGGGTGAAACTACAGTATCTGGCATATATTTCTATCTTGACTCTATTATGTTGGTGATAAAGTCAGAATTGAATTATGGGTTTGCATGTCAAGATTTTAAAGTACAGTAGTTTCACTGGATTCACTGGTTTCATTGTATTTGCTGAGAGAGATTTTATGTGAGTTTAGCTGGATCACATTTACCATATGTATAAAATAGATGAAAATATTTTGGACCATAAAAAAACAAACAAAGATAAATTGTGATTGTTCAGCTTGCAGAATTTCTGTATTTTTCCTCTGAGGAACAAAAAATAGAAAAACATAGGCTGATATTCTGTCTGTAGAAGATTGCTGCTAGTCAGTGTTTTCTTGTGTCCTTTCTAATAAGAATAGTGCAATTCACAGTTCTTCCCTCTCTTTTTTTTGCATTCTGCTTGCTAAATTGGTTTCATGCAACTATTTTTTTTTTTTAATTATAGGTGTGTTTTACAAATCTGAGCAATATATAAATGAAATAATTGCAATCTGGAGTATCTGAATTATTAAACTAGAAGTACGGTAAGTTTTTGTAATCGTCTGAGGCCTTCGTTTTAAAAGATCAAACAGCTGGATAATAATGTAGACTGATCTCAGCCAAGCTTTGTTTTCTCTTGATAGAGTTAAGGACGGGCGTTCTCATTTTTTGCCTTGCACTGAGTACAGCATGACCTCATGCTTGCACATATGTTAACTGATTTTGCCACTGCCCCTTTCTTGTTTGTGTTTCTGCATAATTAGCCCGAATCACAGGGTCTGATTTCTGAGAATGTTATATATTCAACAGAACCTTCAACAATGAGTCTCTTTTCTTGCACAGGTGTTGATCATCACTGACTGATTAATCTTTTTTTACTCTCTCCATCCATGATCATTGCCTTGTTGATCTGTAAGTCCTAATTCTACTCTTAACAGATAGATATACACATACATGCAACCTACGCTTTCTTTGTTGCTTTATGTTCATGAGCACATTGAAATTGTGACTGTCAACACAGGATGCCTTTACTTCCTTTCATCTTTGCTCCGTTTCTTTCTTTTTAAATAATCTTTTTAAATAATCCCATAAAGAACTCCAAGCCCAGTGATACGTAGAACTGTACAAAGCAAAGTGACAAGATAGCAGAAGAGAACGGAAGCTGGTTGTAAAAGCATTGCTTATAAAAGCACGATTCACGAAGGCCTCTAGTTACCCTTGAGCTGAGCAAATTCCTCTTAGCCTTTTGATGAGGACAGTTTAAAGTAATTGATAATTGAGCGGGCTCTTTAACTTGTGCATTGTTTTTGCTAACTGATCATAATTAACCTTGAAATTTGAACTCCAGTTTAACAGCCGTGAAATTTCATTTGTTTGTTTGTTTTGATAAGAAGTGTGAGCAGCATTTTTCTTGATGAAAAGTATCTTATTGGCCAATTATCTGCCTGTATTTTTCCTTTATCCCTTCCAAATGTTCTGCACTACTTGAGGCTGGCCAAATTTTTTAAATTTGGGACTAACCATTTCCTTTGCACTAAACATTCTGTATCCGGGAAATCCCTATTCAGAAGATCAGCCTGCAGGCAGGAATCCAACACAGTGTGTAGAGGGCCAAGGCTACATGTGCTAACCCACCCCTTGACCTTAGGCATTTGTTATGAAGATCTGTATGGCGAATTTTAGTGCATTTAGCAGGCAGTGTTTGGAAGCTTCCCTAAAATGTGGAATTCTGTATTAGCAGAGGTTTCAATTAGAAGGTGTTTTCTACTCATGTTAAATTACCGCCCTCCCGCCCCACAACACACAGACATACACAGAAACACACAAATCAATCTCTAATATTTCTGACTAAACAAAATTCTTGGAAAATAGTCTAAATTTATGGGGTTTTGTTTGCATACCTCTGTCTCCAGGTTTTTGAGGGCCTCATACACCTAAGTAAGATTAGTGCTGGGACTTCATGGTCATAAGGTCATTAAGTGGGAATTATTTAGTCATGATAACATTTAAAACCAAATCTGCAAAACAGTGAATCTGGCTGAAATCCTTGTGATGCTTAAGACATCTTCTCTAGACATAGATGTTGCTGCAGTTGTGAGTGAAAAGCCTTTTCATGAAGATCCATCCATCTAAATATGTTTCCTTTGATTCTAAAACACAGACACTTAAAAAAAATATGTGGGTGAGGTTCATAAACAGAATGGAGTGGTACTAGTACTGATTTTTTTTTTAAGTGCTGTCTATAATTTTTGAAAAATCTGTTTCTACATCTGAGCCAAACACATCCTAATGAAATTTTCTAGTTAGATCAAGCAGACTTTAATAATTAGATGTTTATAAATTGCTGAGTTCAAGATGATATAAATGCATAAATTATTATTTTAATGTGATGGTAAATCCAGATGTAAGGTTCAACTCATAGAAAGTTACATATGAATTATATCTGCATTGCAGAAATGAACATTGCACATTGTTCAAGTACTCATGTTTTTTTACTTAATTCTGACTTTAATTTTAACCATTAAAGGATGGATAAAAATTGCACTTTATAAAACAATCAGAAAGAACAGCAATACATAATGAAACTGAAATTCAGGTAGACAGGTATCTTGATTCTTCTATCTAACTACAGGAATCAACGTAAATTGTACCACACTCTTCTCATTGCAAATATAAATTTATAAAAAGTTTACAAATGTACTGTTTTTAATAGTTTCCATAAACATTACTCAACAAATGAAAACCCTAGCCTTTTTTTACGCGCAGTAGAATAGATGCACCTGAAACATTTGGAGATTATGTTGATCTGATATATCTCTGCACAAATTAAAGATTATTAAAGGTTATAATTTGGGATATTCTTCCATGCACAATTACCTAGAAGTAAATCTTACTGAATTAAATGGGACCTGCAGTGATTCTCACTTGAAAAATGTATGTAAACAGTGGGGAAGCTGGTAAAACCTGATTATCTACCTGCAAAAGAGAGCTGGCAAAATTGGAAACAAATTCTGCATCACTTAAAAAAAAAAGACTTGGGATAATGGTCCTGCACAGATACAAAACTGGGAGTGAACAGATTATTATTTAAAGAGCACCAGTTTTAGGTTTCCAAAAAGCAAAATGTACTTAAATTAAGGAACTCATGACACAACTTTTGTTAGTGGAAATAAATGTCATAATAAATAATATTCTACGTTAGGGTCTGTTTTGAGCTCACTCTTTTTCCATTTGTGGCACAATTACAAAGAATTAACCACATGGTTTCTCCCAAAGTTGAGGTAGAAATTACACAACGACTTAACCTTCTGCCTTCAGATAGGCACAGCATACGGTAAAATGTATTAAAATAATAAGATCCCTAGCATAATTTGCTTGGTTAGTGAAAGAAGGAGTTGTATTGCTTATGCCACCCAGCTCATGCTGGTTTCTCTGCTTCATGTTGTTCTTTTATAGTCTCCATGGAGGGTGCTTTTGGTTTCTCTGCTGGAAGCTAATACTACCCACAAAAATCTATTGATTTTTGGAATATTCTGTCTCTTTTTTTGGGGTGTAGAGTAAAGAAATTAGTCTCTCAAATTTTCCATAAGAAATCTAGGAGGTACCTAGAAAATTAACCTGTAGAAGAATGCACAAACAATATCTTACACAGTCCTTTGTAGATAATTTCCAGATAAATATTTGCAGGCTAATCTTGTCTAGTAAATTTTCTGCAGTTTTGCAGAGTTGTTCCTAGATAGTTGTTCCTCTGTTTCTCAGGAAACAGAGAATTATATTTAAAGGCATGAGAACATTAAAACAAAAAAAAAAAACAAAAAAACAAGCTGGTCCTTTCTGGAAATTAAGAAAAGATGAAAGAACTGATGCTTCCGGTGGAAGGAAATGAAGAAAGTTGAGGGCTTCTTATCAAGAGCTGTTTGATTAGAGGGAAAAGTTAAGTATCAGCAAGTAGAGGCATCCCCCACTTTGGGCCCAGAATAACTGAATAGCAGAGGAGGAGCTGGCAATCTATTAGGCATTAATCAGGGATGATGCGTAGGCAGAGAGAATAGTAGCTGTTTCCCCTTAATTCCCAATTCTTTTACTGACTATTGTTTGCTGGTGTCTTTAAAGGGAAAGCTGATCTGCTGCTATACTTTTACGATGACAAAATAGCAACATAAAAAGGATTAATACTTTGTAAAGGATGTACCTTTACAAAATGACATTAAACAGGGACTACTAAATGTACCCGTTTTTCATTTCTTCCCCAAGCATAATAAAATGTTTAGGAAGCAGTATTGAAAAACAACATGCATGTTGGTTAGGATTAGGAAAGTCTGGGAGTTTCAGGCTACACATATTAAAGTGGTGAAAGTTGAAAAACATTAATTTAGATATGGCCTGCATAAAGTATGAACCATGGAGTATATGCGCTCTTCCCCCAAGCAGTGTTCTATAGCAGGGGTGTCCAACCTTGGCCACTTTAAGCCTGGCAGACTTCAACTCCCAGAATTCCCCAGCCAGAAAAAAGAAAGATACTCCCAAGTGACCAACTAACCTAATATCTGGCCATGATGTCTCCTGGCCAGGAGTGGGCGGGCAGGGAATAAATTGATTTAGCACACAGGTGTCAAAACCGTTGACATCACATGATGTTTCGCGATGTTTTTCCTATTCACAGAGCTGGGTTAGGCGTGTCCTTCATGTGACGCATCCAGCCCGCAGGCCGCCAATTGTACACCCCTGATTTAGCATGAGCTGATCAGATGAAGTGCATCTCCTCTGCTGTTGTCAGTGACTTCCATGATAAGGTTGCTGGGTATTCTGCGAGAGAACACAGTTGAAAGAAATGAATTTTAAAAAAAAACTTTCCATGCTGCATAATGCTAGAGCTTGCATGCTGGAAATTTTTAAATATGCTATATTTCATCTGCCAACCTTATGCTTTGTTGTTATAAATGTTGTAAAATGTGAGAAGTATGGGATAAAAGTAAATTTTATTAGAAAGTTTTCATATTCTTTTGCAAATTTTATGAGAATTTCCCTGAGATTATTTCAAGGGTTCTTCTAGGATAAAAGTTGGGAAAGTGTAGTCTACATCCCTAAGTAGAGTTCCAGTATTTCCAGTGGTGTCTGTTGCCTGGCCTATGTGAAAAAATTGACAATACTGGGCTTGAGTAGGTTGAATGTTTTGTGATTGCTTCTTTGCAGGAAGTGAATTAGATACTTCCTGCATTGAGCTACTGAACTGAGCCCTTTCCAATACTGTTCTAGAGTATTTCCCAAATTTTCACAGAAGATTTTCATAGATGAAAAATAAATGAATAGTTAGATCCAGAACGGTTACGAAGTAGATCTTTGTGACCTGGAGAGTTTGGAAGACGAAGCAAAACAGATAACTTTATTGATTATTATATTTATTTATTTATTTGGGCATGGCATTATTAGATTAGCTAGATTATTACTCTGACCGTGATGACAAATATTAAAATACTATGAGCCAAACTAGATGCTGTAACAGGTAGGTCCATATTGTGATTATGAATTCGGATAAAGGAGATGCCAGTTAGGATGTATGGAAGAGCATCCTGGAAGAAAAGTATGTTTTTGGATGTCTTCTCCCTTCACACCAAATTTGCCCTATTCACCAGAAACACACTTTGGTAAAGGTAATAAAACCTGTCATTTTCTGTGCAAGTATTTGGGAAAGGTTATGTATTTTCTATAAATACGAAACTAGAGAAGTGAGGTAGAAAAGGAATTCGTAGTATATATCTGCCAGCACTGTTTCTGCCAATATTGGCAAACATTAGTTTCAGCCAAACTATATTTTTGCTGAATTTCTATTATAACCTAATATTGATGCAATGAGAAGCCTTTGTTAATTTCAATGCTATTGAGCATGGTTCCAATGGGCATTTTGCTTATATATAACATTTGACTGTAGCTATGTTCATGAATGTAGTTCTTTTTCACAGCAGCCCTTGAAAATACGCCCCAAAAAGAATCCTGTTAAATTTCATGACTTTTGGACATGTATTCTGTCTAGTTAAAATGTTCTTTTCTATACTGATACCTGAAGTCTGTAAGAAAAAGAATGCATGTATGTCTTACAGTTTTAAATTGAAGGCTGCTTTATTTTATCCCTAAAAAAGCTGGATTGAATTTGGTCTTTAACTTGGTTGCATGTCTTTGTTACAGAATAAAGCTTCCTTCCTTCTCCCACATTCTACATTTGTAAAGAAGTTAGAGGCTCACTGATACTGCGGTATGCAGTTGTTTCATACCTTAATCAATTGCTAGGACAAACATTTGTTACATATTATATACCTGAAGTGAATGAATGGTTCATTGTGCTGAACTGGCATGCACTGCTGGAATTGCTTAGCAGAGTGAAAGCAAAGTATTTAAGTGAGGTGCCTTGCCTTTATGAAGCACTTGTATTACCAAATAAAGGATAAGGAGACTGAATGGAAAAGGGAGTAGACACCATTCTTACCCCCTAAGTTGCTTGCTTACTCAATAACAACGAACAGATTGAACTTCAAGATGCCCTGAGATTGCAAGGCTGGAAGGAAGCACCCTCTATCACTACTCATTGATAAAAGATGAAAGATCACTAGTGTCAACTTGTGACAGTTTCCTAACCTGCTCCCGAGTTGCCATAGGCAGGGGGATGGGGAATCATGCCTCGCAGCTCCATTGAGGAATTCACACCTCAGTCAAAACAAAACACATTCTAGCCGGCTGAAGTCAAGGCCATCTCCATTGAGACCCACAATGGCCAGAGGGACTGCTATGACCTGTGAAATTTTTTCGTTGGGGAATGTGACTGATGGCACAACTTGGAGGGGGAAACAGGGTCAGAGTTAAGGCGCAAACTGAGTGAAGTTAGAGCTGGTTTCACTTGGTCCATGCCAGCATGAAACAACTGGATTTTTCTTGAAACTTTGCTTGAGGCTCCTCTTTTTATTAGGGCATCGGCGAAACTCTGACAGTAAGCCAGCTCTAATATCACTCAATTTACATCTTGCCTCTGACCCTGTTTTCCCCTCCCCCCCAGGTGTGTAATTGGTCACATTCCCCAAGGAAACAATTTCGACCCACAGTTTTGCGGGTCGTAGAAGTCACTCCCTCTGGCTGTTGTGGGTCTCCATGGAGATGGCCTTGACTTCGGCCGGCTAGGATGTGTTTTGTTTTGACAGAGGTGCAAATTCCTCGAGGCAACTGCAAGGCGCGATTCCCCATCCCCCTGCCTATGGCAACTTGGGAGCAGGTCAGGAAAGCTTTGCGAGTTGACATTCGGCTTCCCTCACTTCCTGAAGGCAACCTGTGCAAAGCAAAAACAGTTTGAGTACAGATATATCTTTTAGGGGTGTGATCCCCCCTCAGGCTTGGTTGGGTTCTTTTCATGGAATTTGGCTGTGAGGTGATCAGCTTGAATGTTTCTGCTCTTTACCCAGGATGCATCTGATAGAGTGTAGCCCTTCCACTTGATTAAGTTTTGGAGCTGCCCCCTGTGCCACCTAGAGTCGAGGATGCATTGCACCTCATAATCGGTTCGGGTGCTCAAGGGGTGGTGGTCTCAGGGTCGACCCAACCATGGGTTTTAAGAACTAGTTTATTATGTAGAAGTGGATTATTATAATATAAATCATCTAAAGCAGGGATGTCAAACTCACGTTGTCACATTGTCATTACGTGATGTATCGTGACATTTTTCCCTTTGCTAAAATGGGGGTGGCCGTGGTACGACATCCCTGATCTAAAGGATCATTCAACTGAATGCAGAATATTAAGCATACAATATATGCATTGAAATATTATTACAAGGTGGAAGAAAATGGCAAGGCTGAAACTATAACTATATGAATTGCATATTATAAGGGAAATACCTGAAACAAGCCAAAACTTTTTTTTTACTTATGTGAATTAGCCAACAGAGAAAGTGCACTTGAAATGTGTGACTTTCTAATATATACCCAATGCCTTGAAAGATCTTAACTATACCTTGAAGGGAACCTGTTAACAAAGGAAGTTCTTGGCCTTGTATTAGCTTTGTGATCCCAGCTGGAAAAGATTATAATTATGCTTGTCATAGTGTTACCCTTTCCCTATTCACTTAAAGGTTGTCTTAATGCCACTTACATTGAAGGAAAACATAATCTTTCCATCATCATTTTTTATTGTCTGTCTCTAATCCAGCTCAAAAGAATGGTAAACTTCGTAAATCAAGAAATGCATAACCAACATTTGTGCCTAAACATTCAGATAATCTGCATTCCCAGGCAGTAGCTTTTTGAAGTGCCATATTCAACCCCAGGAATAGCCCAATGAAAAATCCAAACAATACATTCTAAGAAAGGATTTCTAGCCTTGCCCAAGGTCAAGCCAGCTGGTCTGTGGCTACTTAAGACAAAGCCTACTCAGGATGAACTCTCTCCTCAGTAACCTTGTCCCTAAAAGACTCCTTTGGGCCTCAAGCCAGGTCTCTCACAGTTCTTCTAATGGGCTGTCATCTCTCAATGGAGACATTCTGTTCTGCTTTTCAGGCTGTGAGTAAAACTTGCTAATTTTAGCTCATAAGCATTTCTGTGATATTGTGGAGTAAAGAATGCTGAAATATTAGTTGTCTCACAAGTTGGCACAGCAAAATAGAATGTAATAGGCATATGAAACAAAGAGGATCTCTTTGGAAATAAGGCAGAAGGGGAATATCTTTGTCTAAATTCAGTGTGCAGGTCTTCAGAACGAAAATAGAAGACTGAAGGGTAAAGTATTTAAATCCTAGATCTCCTTATATGGGGACCAATGCAAGTGTAAATATGTGTTACTGACACTCCCTTAACTAGTATTTAGTATTGCCAAAAAGTGAGGTATAGAGGATTCATTTTAAGAACTTGTGAACAAGCTAGCTTTCTTTGCTTCTGATGAAATGCTAAATGTAATACCCATTTTTTTCTCATTATACTGGCAAGATCTCAAGTTAATGTGCATCTATTTTAATTGACTCCAATAATATTAGTAGCAGTTTTATATCTGTTTGTGTCCATTACTAAAATTTCCTCTGGTTTCCCACTGAGAATCTTCTGCCACATTCTGCCTGAGGAGAAAAACTGTTAGCAAATTACAGGGAGTGTTAGGACTGTACCAGGGGTGAAATTCAGCAGGTTCTGACAGGTTCTGGAGAACCGGTGCAGAAATTTTGAGTAGTTCGGAGAACCGGCAAATACCATCTCTGGCTGGCCCCAGAGTGGGGTGGGAATGGAGATTTTG
>JANHFK010006787.1:0-13498 GCA_036250565.1 Sibynophis collaris
ATCTATCTATCTATCTATCTATCTATCTATCTATCTATCTATCTATCTATCTATCTATCTATTTATCTATCTATCTATCTATCTATCTGTCATCTATCTCCTACCTTTCTCATATTTCCCAAATCACAGATAATTTCACATTATACTAGATTTTTATATTCAGGCTAGCTTTCAAAATAAAATTGAGAATGTATACATTCTCAAGGTCCATTTGTATTCCAAACTGATGAAAAAAACCCAACAGAAACATACTATATACTGAATGTATTAGTCAGATCTTGTAAACTTTTCTCATTAGTGCTGCAAGCCCTAATCAACTTAATCAGCAGAAAAATAATTTGTGGCATTCATTTTAATTACTGGTGCAAATGGCATAGCAAAATTTGGGACCCACTTGTTCATTTTTGTGAACTAGTGGTGGTTTTAGTATGTTTGTGTAAAGGAGAAAGAAAAAGAAAATTGTAAAATTGAGCTTGTGGTAATGTTGAGTAAGACACATTCTATCCATTGGGTTGTTTGTTTCATTGATTTTAATATTCCACTGAACTGGCTAAAGAGGGCTTCCCTTTTTGTAGTGGTCTCCAAAATTGTTGGAGTACCCAGTGTCAAATTGTATATAGCAATAGCACTTAGACTTATATACTGCTTCATAATGCTTTTACAGCCCTCTCTAAGCTGTTTACAAAATCAGCATATTGTCCCCAACAATCTGGGTCCTCATTTTACCCACCTCGGAAGGATGGATGGCTGAGTCAACCTTGAGTCTGGTGAGATTCGATCTGCCAAATTGCAGGCAGCTGGCAGTCAACAGAAATAGCCTGCAATACTGCATTCTAACCACTGCGCCACCATGGCTCATATGTATGTATGTACCGCTTTGTATGTATGTATGTATATATATATAATTCTTTCTTGTTTAAACTTCTTAGATACTAGATATTTTAAGTATATACTTTTTAAATTTTCTTTTTCTCTTCCCTTACAACTGCTTTCCTTATGCAGCTTTTAACACATACTTTTATTTCCAGATATATCTGAAAATAAACAAGAGTTGGAAGGGATTTTTAAATTTTTAAAAAGAGAAAGGCAGATGGATCTGCTATTGTGTGATGAAATCTATTGGCAGGGCTTGCAAAACTGTCTCAACAGAAATTTACAGCAGATTTATGTTAGATCTCAGAGTCAGGTTATTCATAATGTACATTTAAAATATTTACATTAGTACTATGAATCTTCCACATGGAAAGTTATTTGACTAAGTACATAAAATATATGTTTTATATATTCTATCCCAGAATGATGCTACATAAGATTTTTTTATATTATGCAAAATATGAACATTCCTTACATGAATAATCTCTGCTCTTAATAAATAAATCTAAACTTATTGTTAGCTTGCAAGTTAGAAGAATCTGATGTACTTGTTCTCTTTCAAAGTAATTCAAAATGTAAGACAAATTTTGGTCACATCAATTCCTTGGGATCATGAACAACTTGGTTCATCTGCAATTTATTAAATAACTGATATGCCTTGCCCAGGTAATGTAAATCTGGAGCAAGTATATTGACAGCATTCTAGCTTTTCACTGCATATCTGATGCATCTTTATTTATTGTCCAACTCTAAAGCCAATGAAGTCATTACTTTTATTTATTTTGTTTTGTTTTTATTTATTAAATTTGCCATCCACTTCACCACAAAGCATGGAGGAGATTCACTCTCTCTCTCACACACAATCATTTTAGGGAGTTGAATTACTGTAAAATATGAGAATCTTTGATGTAAGGATACCTAACTATGGACTTCAGCCTTTTTCTCAACAGTCTGTGGATTATTCCCTCCAAATTCTCATAATATAAATATTCTTCCTTTCTCTATCTCACTTCAATCTCTATCCATTTTTCATTTGCTGTGTCAAAGGAGTACAAGTAGGAGACACATTTATCTCTCTCCCCAAAAAGAAAGGTATGTAAATTATGGTAAAGCTTTCAGTAGTAGGTACAAATTAGAAGAGAAGAACATCTTATGGGAGAACAACCCCTGTGATCCAAGAGTGGCCATTTGAGGAAAATGTGGCAGGTCGTTGTTTTAGAATTTAAAGCATATCTGAGCTTTGGTCTTCTGCAGAACAAAAGGTTAGCACTTGTACTATAAGCTGTGTGTGTTTTTCCTCCCACTTTTGGAATAGTTCCTCCAAAATGTCAGGTACTTCATTAGCATTTAAAACAGATGTCAGCTTCGCCCCAGATGACTTCTGAAGTTCTGAATGATCTCCAATATAGCTACATGCAAAAGAACTTTTAAAGTACTTTAAACACTATGCCAAAGGTTTCCAGATGTTACATCTATTGTTTAGTACATACATTTTCAATGGGATCAGAAAAAACAAAAAAACAAAAAACCTAACATGAGGCTCTAAGTAGCCTGAAGAAAACTGGTAAAAAGAAATTATATCTTAAAGATCTAAAAAATATTTATTTTACTATTTGCATTCTTTTCCCACATTTTAGAATATGACAGCTAAGGCTATCATCTTTCTAAGCAGCTCCTGTTTCTCTATCATTTCTAGTTTTGCTATAATCTCTTACTATTCCTTATATGCTATCTACATGCTTTGTAGAATATCTTCTCTGACATAACTACTTTTATCCCTATCACCAGTTCTGTCCTTATATTCACATCTTCTCCCACCATCTTAACCAGCTCATGTTTATACGGTGGAGGGAACCTGTAATTAAAACTGCAGGAAAGAATCTGTTAAAACAATACAGTCTTTGTTGTTGAAATTAATCCATTAAACTCAGAGATTAGCTGGTCCTTCCAAAATTCATTCTTCCTAAACAAGACATAAGTGACAATGTTCATAACACTAACAGAATGCCAAAAAGCATTAAGAAGTGGATATAGATGATAGAGATGATACAGGTAGAGATGGGGAGGGAGAGAGCACGAGGAGATGAACTAGATGATAGAGACAAAGAGACAGAGATAGACAAATATTTATTTGAAAGGGACTTTGAAGTTTCTCAGCTGCATCTCCATCAGTATTGAGGTTAACCTGTCATTTTTCCATCAGTCATCAGTGAGCTGTAAAGGTTTCAGAGACATGCAATTCCCATTAAGAGATGTAATGAGCCATACCATAAAGGCATTATTGGTTATGTGTGCTGACATGGCAGTAGTTGCAATTCATCACTATTGGGGGCTTTGTGTCAAGATGCCTAGTTCATTTTAAATTAATCATATACGGTATGTGTCTCTTTATGTATATTCAATTTGCCCAAAGAAAATTTCTAAAAGGCGTAAGTGCTATTAAGAGTCTTCCTATCTGACCAAGAGAAAAAGTGGTTGTAATAGCAAATGCTATGTCTTTGCAATGTGAACATGTTCTCTAGACCTCTATGAATCAACAGTAATGAATTTGAATTAGAGATTCATAGAAAGCATGATTCAGTTCAAATTGTGCAGAGATTCAGAGTCAAACCAATTTGCTGTAAGCTTCTTATATTTTATTTCAAAAAAGAAATCCAGCCATAGGCAATAAGGATAAAAAAACTTGCATTTGTTTTTCCTCCTCTTCTTTGCCTTCTCCTCCTCAAATTACATTAAAACAGCAGAGATAATATGTTTATTAAATATTTCCCTGAACAATTGTAAGACTGAGATATCAGGGATGACGAAGGATAGTAAAACACATTATACTTTTCATTTTTCTCCATCATATTGTTGGATAATAATATTACATAAATAAATTAAATAAATAAATAATAAAATAATGAAATAATAAAATAAATAATGAAATAAACAGAATACAAAATATAAGGAAATAAAAACTGCAAATAACAAACTAAAAAATCTAAAAAAGAAAAAACTAAAAAAAATTAATAAACAGCAGAAAAATAAACAGACCCAAAACATAGAAGAAAAGTCCATTAAAATATATTAGAGGAAGTAAGTAAATTATTTCAATTAATCTTATATCCAGAATTACTTTCAGAATATTGTACCACCAATATAAAATTAGGCAGAGGATTATAATACTTACATTATCATCACTTATAAAAATATTTTATATTCACAACCTGCCAAAGTAATAGTCACAATGAAGACATAGAAACTTAAAAGATTCAAGAAAATAATGATAATAATAATAAAAAATAAATAAAGGCTGTGAAAATGGAGAACATTATAAAAATAACAGAAACAAAGGCAAAATATAAGGAAAAACAGCTGGATGACAGATTAAATAGATGGAAAACCAAAGCTTTGTGTGGACAGCATTTGAAAAACATTGAAGGAAAATGTGATGACAAATTTACCTGGGCATGGCTTAAGATGGGAACCATCAAGAAATAAACGGAAGGTTTAATACTCGCAACTCAAGAACAAGCATTACAAACTAATGCTATGAAAGCGAAGATACAAAAATCCACCAACAATCCAAACTGCCGACTTTGTAACAACAAAGTTGAAACTGTTTCACATTTAATATGTGAGTGCAGCAAAATTGCACAAAGTGATTACAAAGCTAGACACGACCAAGTTGCTAAATTAATCCACTGGTCATTATGTAAAAAATACATCTAAAAAGTAATGGGAACATAAAGTGGAAAAAGTTATAGAAAATGAGAAGGTGAAGATCTTGTAGGAATTTTGAATACAGACCGATAGTCATTTGGACACAACACACCAGATATCACAGTTGTTGAAAACCGAAACGTACAATTTATTGACATCGCGGTACCAGGAAATGCCAAAGTCGAAGAAAAAGAACTGGAAAAAATCACGAAATATCGCAACCTGTCCATTGAAACTACATGGCTATGGATGAAACATGTAACAATGATACCCATTGTCATTGGGGCACTTTGTACCATGTCCAAGAATTTTACAAAACACCATAAGAAATTGCAGCTTGCTGCAATAACACCAGCAAAACTGCAAAAAACTGTGCTACTCGGAATATCATATATTTTAAGAAGGTACTTGGTTGATACCTAGGACACTGGCAGCAACTCTTATCAATCATTAGCCCCAGTCAAGGATGTTCGTGACACATTTTTAAATGATCAGTTGACTGAGTTTCATGTTTAATAAATAAAAGAGATAATAATAATAAACATTTCCATTGGTAGAAATTGACCATACTATTAGATGCCACACTATAAAAATCAGAAATTTATTTTATTTATTTATTTTTATTTATTAATTTGATTTATATGCCTCCGAAGACTTGTGCACAGGGTTGCAAATAATAAATTTCAACTCAGTGAATTAAAATAAATTGTGAAACTAATCGTCACTTGCTTTAAGAATTTATTCAACAGCTTAGATTAATTTACTGATAAAGACCAAACAATTTATTAGGTCTGACTGAAACAAAACAAAAATACAAACAAAGTCCTACTTCAGCATGTTAATCACAGAATCATAAAATCATAGAATTGGAAGGTTATCCAGTTTCTGGATCTCTTTTATCAAGTGCTTTCATAATCTGACAGGAATTTATCATCCTTACATGGAGACTGAACTCAGTAATCTGATTTAATCAGTCTCTCTTAAAGCTATAATTAGCTTTAATCATAGTTGTTTCAAGACCTGTGGAAACTAATTGCTTATATTTCTTAGTTATCTTCATTCCTAGATTGTATCACACAAATATCAGTGTTCTCAATTTACATATGTCCACATACACATACGGTATTTCAATTTCCAGAATTCTCAATCATTGCTTGGCTGATGTTAATGAATCTGGTGAGTACCAATTTGATAAAGGTTGGCATAAAGAGCTTTACTCAATATTGAATCCCTTGGAAAGTCACTTCTTGTACTGCTAATCAAGCATACCCAATTTGTTAAATAATATTTTCTCAAATGGCATTTCTAACTCTTTACAATTAAAACATTCCTTTCTGTGGAAAATAGGACTCTTTTCAAGCTTCAGGGGAGAGCCATAGACATTGTATCTATGAAATAGATGAAGTAAAGTCAGAAAAAGTTATTAAACATATTAAATATCCATTTTCTTTAAAAGATATACTGTGAAGGAACTTAGTCTTCTACACTGGCCAGCAGAGACATGAAAAGATCTGAAAGGCACAACACTCATATTTGGAAATGTCATGAGGTGTTTCGTAAAGAACTATCTGGGTAATTGTTGCCATAGCAACAAGTGAAATTTCATTTTTAAGGGGTTAGCAATTTCAGATCTCAAACCTTGGTTGTATTTTAAATTGTATTCTTCTTGCCAAAACATGAATAGAGTTAAAGTTTTTATTGCCAAACCATACATTAAATTTTTTTAAAGATCTGTATCAAACAACTGCAAAAAATTACATAGAGGTAAGGCCAATATAAATTAACATTTTGTTCCTCTAGAAATGTCTGTAAAGAGACCAAAGTTCTGTAAGAGTTGTAAAAGTTCACATCTAACAGGTACTAGTGAGTTTTTGGAGTTTAATTTCTGAATTAGTAATTAAAAATCTACTTATTGGACAGGTGTTTTTTGTCTGCCAGCATTGATAAATTACACAGACATGTTGATTTAAAAATGAGGAATGAATAAACGAACTTTTAAAAGGAGAGATATCACAGGATAAATTCAGAAGAGAAAAATTTTCAACTAATGATTTAAAAGAAAAGAAAAAAACAACCCCAAACAAAATACTTACCGGTACCTGCCAGAAGGAAATAAAGTGAGGCTCATGAAGGTTATGATCCATGGAACACGGGTTCAGCATAACAAACAGTAAACTGAACACTCCATAAATCTTTCTAATCTTTTCGATGAGTTTATATTGTAAATTTGTCACTAAAGTTAATCAGATAATGAGCATGGCCAAGGGATCTCTCTTGCTTTATGCTCTTTGAGTGTGCTTCAGTAATGATTTCTCCTGCCCTTTGTACTTACTAAATGAATGTTGAATAGATATTAAAGTGCATCTTGGTGGTGCCATTATTTATGTAGCCTGTTTCACATAATGCATGCTTAATTAAAAATCAGCAAAGCAATTATGAAGACGATGAAGGAAACAACAAAAGGCATTCAGTGAGTAACATTAAACAGTTAATTAGATTTTTTCCCCTTTCAGGGAGATTTTTTTTTTAAATACCCTTTATATCCATATTTAATGTTTCCCTTGGAAATTCTAATGGCAGCATCTATTAGAAAAAATCATTGAGAACATCCGTTGTCGATAGCATCTGGAGAAAGTGGCATGCTTGGAGCTTCCTTTCTATAAGTATAACATTTTGTGCAATTAAGCTACATTTAATAGGTTCAGTTTCCTGTGGCTTACTTTCCTGTTATAAATAAGAAAATAGTCATTATTATACTTTGTTCTTATGAGATGTGTAGCATTGTCTTACCATACAAATTACAAAGCAAGGCTAGAAATACAGATTTGAAAGTTATTCCGTGGTCTGTTAAGATTTTCTCCTTTTGGCCCTGAGTAAACAGGAGTTCGATACTTTGTGGAGATAACTTAGCAAAGACAAATACAAAAAACAAATACAAAGAAAATATCATTTTCTTTCAGGTATTCATTTCCAACACCGGGTTTGTTCTGTAGGTCAAATTGTACATGAGTATTAGCACTCTGGTTTTATATTATTCACCTTTGACAAAGGCCTTTTGAGGGCAGAGCTGTGAGAGCCAAATTTGGTTTTTCACTGGCATCTGGAGATTGAACAGCATAAAACTCAGAGGGAAAATGGGTAAGGAAAAAGGAAGACTACATTTTATTTAAATTGATCTGACCCACAAAGGATCTAGCTTCATTGTATCATCAATCTCGTGAAGAAGGTTTGAGTGGAGGGGAGAGAAAGAGACAGATCCAAAGTCACTTAGTGACTTCCCGTGGCTGAGGGTGAACCTGGACAACTAGTCCAGCACTTTAACCACAACACTACCTTGGCTGTCCAATAAGTATCATGTCTTCTTTTGTATGTAAACCAGAGGTGGTATTCAGCAGGTCTGACCAGTTCTGGAGAACCGGTAGCGGAAATTTTGAGTAGTTCGGAGAATCGGTAAATACCACCTATGACTGGCCCCACCCCCATCTATTTTCTGCCTCCCAAGTCCCAGCTAATCGGGAGGCAATGGGGATTTTGCAGTAACCTTCCCCTGCCACGCCCACCAAGCCACACCACGCCCACCAAGCCACGCCCACCGAACCAGTAGTAAAAAAAAAATAACCCCACCACTGATGTAAACATGTTCTCCCTTCTTTTACATTAGCCTTTTGAATTTGGCATCAACTTGTAGAGGGACTATGGAACTTTCAGGGACTATATTCAGCCCTGAGGCTAAAGCTGCACAATTCTGACAGTGATTCTAAAAACCTGAGGAGAATATCAAGCACTAAAGTCTTTTCAGAGTTTGCTTCACTCCAAAGGAGGCAAAATAAATTCAGAAGTCAACATCTTTTAAAAATGGACTAGAAGTAAATTAAGGCATCACATCTTAAAAGGCAACTGACCCTAATCTTAAAAACTCAGGATAGGAGAGAGTCAGGAGATTCCAAGATCCTGGAAAGAGATAATGCCAGATTAGTTTCTAGTTTCAAACTATATGGACACGTCTCTTATGTTGAGTTCAGCTCAAATCCATATATAAATTGAATTCTTTGAAGTGTATCAGCATATTAAAATAGAATTGAACATATTGGGAGCTATTGAAAACTGCAAACTTTTCTCCATTAAATCATCAGGTCTGTATATTATCTGTGGATTATTTATGCCATAGAAAGAGTGAATGCATACAGGTAGACTTTGACTTATGACCACAATTGAGCCCAAAATTTCTGCTGCTGAGCGAGACTGTTATTAAGTGAGTTTTGTCCAATTTTATGACCTTTCTTGCCATAATTGTTAAGTGAATCACTGCAGTTGTTAAGTTAGTAACATGGTTGTTAAGTGAACCTGGCTTCCCCATTGACATTGCTTGTCAGAAAGTCACAAAAGGTGATCACATGATCTTTGGACACTGCAACCATCATAGATATAAGTCAATTGTCAAACATCTGGATTTTTGATCAAAGACTATAGGGATGTTGCAATGGTCACAAGTGTGAAAAATGGCCATAAGTTACTTTTTTCAGTGCCATTGTAACTTTGGTTACTAAGCAAACTGTTGTAAGTCAACAACTACCTGTACACATCTCTCTAAATACAGACATCAACAGAGACAGAGATGAGAGAGATTCTACACTTGGAATACTGCATTCAGTTCTGGCTACCATACTATAAAAAAGATGCTGAAACTCTGCAGAGTGCAGAGAAGAGCAGCAAGAATGATTAGGGGGCTGGAGCAGTGGTGAAATCCTGCCGGTTCTGTTGAGCTTGCGTGTGCCGATATCGGTGGTGGCGCATGGTTTGGTGAACTGGTAGTGGTGGTAGCGCGAAGCTCCGCTGACCCACCCAGATGTTGTTACTTCCTGGTTTTTAACCCTCTGCACATGCACATGTGCAGAGCGTAAAAAAATCAGACATGATGGGCACGACCGAAGCGAGCAAGTACACATGGAGCGGTCACTTCCAAATCAGTAGGGAAGATAAGTAGATTTCACCCCTGGGCTGGAGGCTAAAACATATGAAGAATGGTTACAGGAACTGAGTATGTCTAGTCTAATGAAAAGAAGGACTGAGGGAGACATGATACTGTTCCAATATTTGACGAGCTCCTACAAAGACAAACTATTTTACAAAGCACCAAAAGACAACACATGAAACAATGGAGAGAAACAAGGAGAGAAGCAACCTAGAACTAAGTAGAAAATTCTTAATAGTAAAGCAATCGACCAATGGAATAGCATGCCTTTAGAAGGTATGGATGCTCCATCACTGGATGCTTTCAAATAGCAATTGCACAACCATTTGTCTGAAATGAAACAATATCTCTTGCTTGAGCAGGAATTTGACTAGAAGACCTGCAAGGTCCCTTCCAACTCTATTATTCTATGTCCTATGTCGTATTTTTAATCCCAGGATTAAAAACCTGAACTTAAGTTTAATAGTTTTGCCACACATTAAGCATTGCTCAGTGTAAAAGTTTTAACTGCTTTGTTTCTATAGCAACTGAGCTGTTAGTGACAGTTCTGTATTTTAAACTTCCCTATCAGAAGGACATCACAACATGGTTTTTCTTCTAACTATAGCTGGTTGCTTTTGACCATCATTTATCAACTGCTGTCTTCAATATTAAAAACAAACAAACTAAAAGTTTTAAAATTTTATTCTACAGATGACTTCAGTTTATTTTATATATTGGCAAGGTAAGTCATCATATTACACAAAGAAACCATTAGTGAACAAGTTTATTTTTATATATATCAAGAGATTTTATTTCCTGCTTTGTTTTTCCTTGATGAATTTTATTTATCTATCCCCAACCCCACCCATTGGAAGTCTTTTCCATGGCAATGCATAGAAAACTGTCATGTGCAAAACACTTGATAGAGATCCTTGAGTAAGGAAATCTCATATGCCATCAAACACATGGGATGGGAAAGAAGACACATGGGACTTAACAATAGCTGACACATTCAACTGTGGCAATTAATTATTTTTTCATGGTATTATTCATTAGGCTAGTCAGTTATTTTCATGTCAAAATGATGATTTTACCTATACACAAATCCCCATTGTTTTATTATCTAGCTGAACACCGAGTATGCTTCACACCATATAAATGTGTGAAGAATCATTTTCTGCACCAGTTGACTAATTATAAACTGTCAGACTAACAAAGAGATGACATTCTGTAAAACATACACATTAACAGGCACAAAGTTCTGATTTCTATTGCTAAGCATGTCTGTAAAAAATAAAGAGTGAATTCTACTTAGCATTCTTAAAAAAGACAATCAATGTATATTATTATTGAGTATTATTATAAATATAATTAGGCAGTAATTCAAACTGATGACACTTCTACATCAGTTGTAATACATGATTTAGTTCAAATGGGACAATAATTGTAGTGGCAGAGCAAAATAACCAAAATGACAATACAAGGTGAAATCTATTGGATTGACTCAAACGTACATCTAGTTTAGTATTTTAACCCTGCAAATGGCCAACAGGATATTAATTAGAAGCCCATAAACTGGGTGTATGCCTGAAGTATTTTTCAACTGATGCTCTGCGGTAACAGAACCCACAGAAGTTATCAGATACTATATAACTACTAGGGATAATAACTACTGAATAATCCTATCCTGTATAATATTATAACATCTTCTTGAAGCTATTAGTAGAAGTTCTAATTAAATCTTATGGATGCAAATTCATTAATGCAAGTGTGCATTAATATGTAACTGGTTCTGGGTGGCCAATAACTTTTTAAAAAATAAAATGCACTCCCCCCTCCCCCTTGTCCTGAAGCTTATTTGGTTCCCATTAATGACACCCCCTCCCTGACAAAGCTCCTACCATGATAAGAAGATAAACATTTCTCCCTACTTATTTTCTCTGCAGCATAAGAATTGTATTTAACAACTATAATTTACCTTCTTATATAGCTTTTTTTTTTTTACTAAGCTAAAAATCTTCATTACATGTTGGTCATGTTATTTTCTTTCCCATTTCTGATTGTTCAGAAGTTATATTTGTTACAGAAAGTTGTGAATGAAACCCCTTTTTTTTTTAGAGTTTATCATTTTAAAATCCATAAGAAACACCAATGAACTGTAATATAGCCATATTGTATTTAAGTAGACGGTAAATCATGCTGGATTTATATGACTCCATTCACTCTTATTCTAAAATAAATTGAATCCCTACAAGTGTGTTCAAATATCAGGCAAAATACACATAGGACCAGCTAACATATTCTTTCACATATAAGACTAGCTTTATTTTAAAAGGTCTCTTTCAGATGATAGGGTATAGAGAGAGAGATCTGAATCTCATTATGTTTCCTGTGTTGATGGTAAAAGTGACCATTAACTACCGGTAATAAAAAGGCAAAAATAGGACAAATACACATATGTTCATTTGTGTGTGTGACAAAGAGCATGTGCATGCACACAGACAAATACAACCTTGAATTGGTTTCCATTTACTGTGGTTATGAATAATTGTTTGAGTTTATAGTAATCTACATATATTAATATTTGATTGAGACATAAAAATATTCACACAAGGTTCAAAAAGTGCACCTATGAAAGTAAAGTGTTTTATAAACAGTATTAATTAATAGTTAACAACTCCTCTAGGACAGGCAGCCTTGGATTTATTACTTTGTTTTTATGTATTTATGGGCATTTCCAGCTGGAGCTTCTAAAGTGCTTTTAATCAGAATGAGATTTTGCAGCGTAACAATATGCAATGGCCATAGCATCATAAATAATGAAATAGGACAAAATATGAAATTCATTGAATAACAAGACATTTTAGTTTCACAAGGCAGTCAGGCAGGGGTGAAATCCAGCAGGTTCTGACAGGTTCTGGAGAACCGGTAGCGGAGATTTTGAGCAGTTCGGAGGACCAGCAAATACCACCTCTGGCTGGCCCCAGAGTGTGGTGGGAATAGAGATTTTGCAGTATCCTTCCCCTGCCGTGCCCACCAAGCCACTTCCACTAAGCCACACCACACCCACCAAGCCATGCCCACAGAATTGGTAGTAAAAAATTTGGATTTCACCACTGCAGTCATGTCTATAACTGAAGGGGAGAAAAAGCTTAAGACTGTATCACTGAAAAAACTTCCTCATCTCTACACAAAATTAGCTGGCCTAAAGTTCTCATATGAACACTACAACCCCTGTAGTCTTTGCAAGTGTAAGTCACTTGGATTTCCCTCATCTAGAATCTGAAACAGACATCGTTGAGGGAAGCTACTTGATCGTTTTCAAGGAATCAAACTTTATAGTAATGTCCACTGGAGGGTGAGTCAGTGTATATGAGCATGCATGTGTTTTTATAGGAAGGTATGTGTGAATGTGTATACACAGAGACATACTGTACATGTAGTTACCATTTAGTGACCACAATTGGGACTGTCAACAGTCTTTAAACAAAGTACTTGATAAATAAAACTGTGACTGTATTCACAGCCTTATTAAACTTTGCTTTGCTTTACAGACCTTCAAAAACTGTAAATGCAAGCATTGGTCATAAAATTACATTTTCATCACTTAATGGTTTGTTAAATGTTGGGCTTCAGGGTTAAGTGACCATGGTCCAGCGAACAGATTTCTTGACGGTTTGCTGGAAGCTACGACTGGCATATTCAAATGAAAGTGATCTGCTACTCAACTGTAGACAACTGAGGAGGAACTGATTGGGTTCCTGTCTTCAAGCTAGATCACCTGACTTCTGATTGGCTTTAGACATATCGGTGCAGGTTGGTGAGATACTTCGCAAAGTAAATATGATCAAGGTATCTACCCTGCCACACACTGCAATAACACCAGCAAAACTGCAAAAAATTGCGCTACTTGGAACATCCTATATTTTAAGAAGGTACTTGGTTGATACTTAGGATGCTGGCAGC
>JANHFK010006788.1:43326-61663 GCA_036250565.1 Sibynophis collaris
ACGTGTAAACCGCCCTGGGTCCCAACAGGGAGAAGGGCGGTATAAAAATAAAATTTATTATTATTATTATTATTAAATAAACTTCATTATTTTTTCCAGTTGACATGGCTGGCACTCCGACCAAGCCCTAGTCTCTCTATGGAATGGTGAAATGGCTCTCAAATGTCCTTTTGAGCATTGTATTCTCATCAGAGAATAAAAGGAAACAAAAGAAAGATGATGATGGAAATGCATAAGACACCAATCACATGGTCACACAACACATATAACTTGGGCATGGGATGTGGTGGGGAGAGTGAGTTATGCAAGTTCTAAAACTGAGTTAATTGAACTGAGTAATATTCCCAGAAAAAGTTAAATTGAACCCCAAATAAGAATTTCTGAAGATAAATCAACTCTACCTATATTATGCTATATTATATACATGACTAGTTCATGCGTATAATCCAACTGAAATGCTAGAAAGCCCCATGACCTCCTTAAGGCACTCTTCGTAAAATTCTCCCACTTCTGCAGTCACGCAGAATAGGCATCTATTGAATCTATCCAGAGGGATACCTTATTCTTTGCTTTCATTTGGTACCTGTTTGCATTTTTAAAAATCTAGAATGAGGTGTAAAGAAAATAAACTGGGATAGGAAATGGCAAGCTTATGGATGAAGTAAAATGATGGTTGTAGGCAGAACAAGTCATCCAAGATGAAGTGTAGCTGGTTTCCAAAATCAACAGACTGAGCCACAGAATATAACTAAACATACATAGGAATACACGTTGTAGTAAAGAGAGAACTTCACCACATTATATTTTTAGAACAGTAGTTTTTCACATGATTAAGGAAATATTTGATTTACTTCTATTTGTGTGCCGTCCCAATTATAAGACATTGAGATGGAGCAAGCTGTTTCCTAAAAATAGTGCAGCCATGAAGCAGGTAGGTTTGCTGGGTTCTTATCTCTTAACCATATCGGGTGTGGCAATCTGTATCATGAACATATAAAATTGGCAGATTCTACTTGGAGAAAATGTTCCTGAAGGTGGTTCAGGATCTCAGCATAAAAAGTTTCATAAGTAATAATGAGCCAATTTGGTCTGGTGGTTAAGGCAACAGGCTAGAGACGTAGTGTTCTAGTTCAAGCTTTAGGTATAAAAGAGGTATATAACTTTAGCAAAACTTTTATCTATCAGCAAATGGCTTGCTACATTCTGCAGTTTCTGAATAGCCTTCACATGAAGCTCCTTGTAGAATGTGCTGCAAAATCAGGTGCAAAGTGATAAGGGCCTCGGTGACTGTCCTTAGGGCACTATGCTCCAAGAATGGCCATATCTATTGAGAAAAGGCTCTCCTGGTTGTACCCTCTTTCTGCCCTGCCAGCAGGACCTTCGGGTCCACAAAAATCCCCAAAGCATTAACTTGTGAAAATGATTTTAGATTCCTAAACCTAAAGTTGCAATTTTATTAGATGCTTATAATATAAACCTACTTTATGCTTACTCTGACAGACATCATTACTTCACTTTATATATAAACCTTAAATCAGTTGCTTTATGGACAAGAACACTGGGAAGGTTTGTTCAACTGCTTTTGATTTTGGCCCTTCTATCTCCCCCACGATACTAAAGGTTTAGGAAGATTTAATGTCTTAATGTCTTCAGTTTAAAATTTGTTTTTATTGCAAATTGCAGAGAGATCCCAATGATCAGTAGCCTACTGAGCCAGATAGATGGATGAATGGATGGACAGACAGATAGACAGATTTATTAATATTTCAGTGAGAGAGTTATCCAAGTTATCTCAAATGAAGTGGTTGTGAGATTGTTTCGTAAAAAATCTTTCCTGAACCAGAAGCTTACATTTCTAATCATTCTCACATAGATGCTCAAGAAAATGCTAGTGACCCATTTTCAAGCATTACTGGATAAAAATGGTTATTTATAGCTATTGCAAACAGAAATTCAGCTATGGTGTTTGATGGAACAACTTTGGGACTCCCCACTCCAAAATCAGATGAATTAAGACGGGTTTAGGCTCATTTCTTTTTGTTATCAGATTCCCATGCTGTCTGGATGTGCTGAATTACTCTTCTTGTACTGAATTACTCATAGTAATGGGCTGGATGAGTCAACAGAGGTACTGGATAATATTGAAGTAATGGAGTCTACTAAGCTGATTTTCAACTTTTACTAAAATGAGATGCACTACTCACGACCAATTTTGGGATATTTTTGGTATAAGCTTTTGAAAACTTGAGGTCTAAGTGAGTATAACTGCTTATAACTGTTCTTGGCTGCAGTCTTCCTGAATAAAAATTACAAAAATCCATTTCCTGGTAACTTACTGGTTGAATTATTATAATACATTAACTAATTTTACTTAATGTGTTTTAACTAATACACATTCTGTTACAAGAATTGCTTGGTTTGTTAGGTGGAGCCTTATTACATCCATTTTCAACATTCCCCACTGACAATCTATTTGCTATTAAGTCCAATACAAGGTATTTATATGACTCTGGATACCGCTTTCCATATTAATCTGTCATACAGTATGTGATCACCAGAGACTGCATTTCTCTCTTCTTTTATTAGTGACTAAAGAGAGAGAGATAACCTTATGATATTGCCCTGTTTAAAGAAAAATATAAAACTACAAGTAAGTAAAAATAGATTACCCACAATATCAGTACAATTTGTATGTGTCTAGAACATGGATGGCATATTCTAATATACTTGGGAAAAGGTTAAAGAGAATAAAATACTCATTTTAGTGAGTGAGATTTATTTAATTGTGGCAGTTTAGGTTGTATAGTGAAAAAACTATAAGGGATCAATTTACAGTAGATTCCTCCTGGTATCTAAATGTAAGTTCAATTTTTTTCTGCAAGCCAACAACTAACAATGTATGACACTTTATGTCAATAAATCTTCAGGAATCCTGTTGGTCTTGCTGTCTACCCAACAAATGAAGTAAAGTTTAAGCTCCTACATAATTGGGAAAATCTACAAAGGCACAGGAATCTGAGGTCAGTTTGAATGAAGAGCTATTTTCTTTCCAAATTTAGAGATATCTAAATCCTAATTCATGATCTATAATCTAAACAGGCACTTAATGAAAGCTGTATTAACTGTACCTAGCTAATGTTTCTTTTTTTTCAAGAAAAAAAATTCTGCTAATTTTCTAAAATATGCTTCTATAGAGAGAGAACTTTAATCATATATTCTAAATCAGGCAAGATTTTAGAAAGGAAAATATGTCACGGTGTACTTTGCAATTATAACATAATGAATTTGAACCAAAACTATAAATATAGAGAGGTACCACAGAATATTTCTTGTGTCAGTTCTGACTTCTAAGCATTCTTTATATATGGTTCTTTTGCATCATTCTTTTGTTAAATATTTTTCACCTCTAGATTCCCTGGTAACATTCAGCATTACTCATTATCATGGACTTTCATCCCTCTGGAATGACCTACCCCCCGAATTAAGAACCATCACTGACCTACGCCTCTTTCGCCAGGCCTTGAAGACACACCTTTTTAGAGCGGCTGGCCTCTCATAAAACCTTTCATAAACCTCCTCGCTTGGGTATTTTTAGATAATTGGGTAATGGGGATTTTTAGAGTAGGGTTTTTAAGGGGAATACCACAGTCATAATTTAATTGTTTTTTAATATATGTTTTAACTTTTGTATTTATGTTTTTTAATTGACTGTAAACCGCCCTGAGTCCTGCGAAGGAGAAGGGCGGTATATAAATGTAATAAAATAAATAATAAATAAAATGTCATATTGCACTGGAGAAAGCAATAATAAACTACTCCTGTATTTTTCAAGGAAGCCATGTGGATAGACAAGATGAATTGATTTTCAATATATTGCTAGATAAAGGGCCCCTTGAGTCAGATGGCACTTGATGTAGTATTAAGAAAGAGTTGAGACTCTTTGACAGTGCTAATTGTGTTTTTGATACGGTTATATTTGTTTCCAGACTATTAGTTGCTGATGTTATCTGAAGCTGCAAAAGCAGAACTACAATTGGAACATAGAATGTAAGAAGCAAGTACATAGGAAAACCTAACAGAGTGAAAGATGAAATAAGTTAAATAAATATTGATGTCCTATGCCATCATCAAATTGAAAAGGATTTAAATTGGATATCGTTAGTCAGAAGATCACAAAAAAAATCAAAGATTTTTTCATGGGAAGGATATAGCAAAGACAGTATGTAGGTACAAAATAGTCAGTGACTGAGTGATAGCAAATAAATTTTGCAAACAAAATTATGATTATTCAAGTTTATGCCACTACCACTGATGCATAAAAAGAAACAATTGACAATTTTTAAGCTCAAGTTCAAGGTAAAATTGACAGAACAAAATATGCTACTTTTGGTTGGTTACTAGATAGTCAGGGTAGGAAATAGTGAGGAGGAGCTCTAAATTAGGCTGTATTTCTAAGGCAACAGTGTTATTGCCAGCAAATCCTTTCAACCTGAAAGCATCTTTCAGTTAGCTTTGTAGGCACTTCTGGATGAATATGGACCTTAAGATGTTCCAAAGGCTGGAACAGTGGCCGAGAAGGTTCTTCTCCTGGATTCCACCAGCCAGAATTCCTTGATTGACGAGATCCAAAGCATTCCTTTTCTGGCAGCATGGGTGGGGTAGACCTGCCCATAGTGGTGTAGAATTCTTTGGCAGTTTTGGACTTAGTTTGATTTAGGATGCTCACAGTTTTCCAGTTGAAACGATGGTTAAATCTATTCAATCTAAAAATAATTTTTGGTACGGATAATATATAAATTTACTTCAAATTTAATTAATTAATTAATTCATTCATTTTTATACCTCCCAGCTCCCCTATAAGATGACTGGGCATCTGATTAGTTACTCAAATTCCTGGTGATTAATTTAGCTACAGTTCTTAACATCTATCATAAGTAAAAATGTATAAAAACTGATTCTCCCTTTTTATTTGTTAGTTTGCTTGTTTGTTTGTTTTGCCACTCATATCGCTGCAAAGCAATTCTGGGAACTCACAACATCAAAATAAAACCATAAATACAAATATACAAATATATAAAATCACAATAAAATAATAATAAAAATAGAAATTAAAACTAAAACTAAAACTAAAAGATGGGGAGGAAAAAAGCAAAATAAAGAATTTTTCAGGGAAAAAATATGCTAAAGGATAACATACTGTTATCCAAAAATTTATTTTGGATTAAAAGCTGTCTAGGCTCTTGTTTTATACATTCATGTGTTTAAAGGAATCATTTGATTATTTAAAGATGCTAATAATTGGTTAAATGTGTTAATAAGAATGAAATATGTTAATAAGATTAATAAGACTCTTCTAATTAAATTGGTGATATTTTTGAAAATTTGTAAAACATATATTAAGAAATTATGAAATCTTGGGGGACAAATCTTGCTAAATGTAATGGAATCAAATATATATCTAAGGAACATACTGTATTCATTTATTAGCACTGGTGTCAGCTGTTTTTTACATGTAAGCATCAGGCTTTATCCTCTGAAATACTTTAACAATTTCAGAAATTGGAAATCGATAAATAACTATATACCCATATTACATAGTAATCTCCAATGTCTGGAGTGCCTACAGTTTGGACTCAAGCCAGTTGGTTGTGCTCTGCAGTATAAAACTGCTTGCACTGTCATTTTGATTTACTCTGCAATAAGGAACTAGTTATGCTTCAGTTATTATAACATGCTTTGCACATGTTTAAAGGATTTAATTTACAAGCATGTTAACAATTCTGTGCAAATAGATGCTCAAAATGAAACCTCTTTTTCTTCATTTAGCAAGATGAAGAAATTCCCTGATTCTCTCTATTAAGGATAGATAGTCCTAACTATGAGGGGGAAAAGGCTTTCCTTGAACAGAAGGGTATCATGGGATCTAAGGCAGGAATTAATGAACCTAATTATTATTATTTTAGGCAAAGGATAATACTATATATTTTATTTCTTTCAGAATAAAAGAATTAGTTACAGAACTTGAAAATAAGGAAACTGCAGTAGAGAATCTAAACAAACAGTTGAGAAGCTTTCACAAAGAAAAGGAAGATATATGGAGACAATCACAATTGGTCCAGTAAGAATTCTCACATGAGATGGTTTGGGGTGGAACTTATTTTCTAGTAAAATTGTCTGTCTGTCTGTCATTTACCTGAAAAATCTGTTTTCTTGGTAGTTTTTAAAGCTGTATTAAAAAAAATTATAGTAGTATATACAAGGAAATAATATGTAAATTCACCAATGGCCTGATGTTTTAAGAATGTATAGGCAAGATCCTAATTTACCAATAGTTCTAATGGTTCATGCCATAAGCATACACCCTAGGAATTTCCTGCACTGAATCTCATAGATCAGCAGTCCCCAACCCCTGGTACGTGAACTGGCTCTGCTCTGTGACATGCCAGAAACTGAGCCGTGGAAACAAGTGAAGCCCCATCCGCGGGATGCAGGTAGCATGCAAAACCACACTCCCTCTGGTCTGCGGAAAAACCTCTCTCCACAGAATCAGTCTCTGGTGCCCAAAAGTTTGGGGGCCGTTGCCATAGATTATTGTATTTTTTTCTCTTTTATGCCAACTTGAAAAAGAAATAAATCTTCATTGAAACTCTAACAACAGGAATTTCTTTTGCTACTTAAATATTTATCTGAACTTGTGTATTAGTGTTAGAAAATTATTTTCCTTACATTAAAATTGATTTAAATATTGATTTAATCTTTCAAAGGGATATCTTCTAAATATTATTTTGATTTTAAAATCATAACCATTTTTTCTTTCTTTTTTGGCAGGAAAATATTGCAACGACATAAATTTATCCTAAAGAAAGCTTTTAATCTTATTCCCTTTATCAGGGGAGAGTTAAACAAGTTTAAAGAAGAAATACTTGGTTTTCTCAAAGAATGGATTTCACTAAAAGGAGATATATTTTTACAAATAAAAACCATTAATAAAATAGGACTGGCAGGTAAATTATCAAAGCAAAGCTTTTCCTAGCATGTTCCTCTTTCAGACTGGTTATAGAGTTCACATGTATTTTATTATCAAGGCAGTGATACGTTGAATTTATACATTGTTCTCATTGAGATTTGTGGTTATGGTACTGTATAGTGTAGGGATTAGAAAAATATTTTTAGATCACATTTTGATGCAATTTACCCGAAGCAGTATATGATTCAGGACATAATTTCATTTTTTTAATTTTGGGTTAAAGTTTTACATTTAAAATGCACAGAAAATTGTTTCTTATGTAAAGTGCCACTGAAAACACAAATAATAATGAGATATCACAAAAAATGGATAATCTTGGAGAAAATTAATGGAAAAACATATATGATATATTAGGAAAACTGTGTGAGGATCAACCTGAAAAATAATGTGCCAAATATTTTTCTGTGGATTTTTAAGATGCAAATATATGTAGAGATAAAGGGATAAAATTAAGTTCTGAAAAATGGGAAACTAGTATAGTATAGAATATTTCTGTAAATCAAAACCTATATCAAAATAATGTTTACAAAATTATTCACAGAAAATTAGAAGTTGGGCCTAATATGCACTTCTGGATATTGATTTTCCTATATGTGTAGAGTATTTTGCTTGGATAAGCCTGAATTTAAAATCCCTCCTAAATGTTGAAGTGATAGCATCTCTAGAGAATACAGTAGTTTAGCAAATCAATGGAAGTGAAGCCTAAAAGAGTATGTCACTTCCTGAGCTTCATAAAGTTTCCACAATCCAAGTCCAGGAGTCAACTGCACTATATTATTTGCTAAAAGTCATTGAATGTTTATCCACTGATTTGTTTCTGTGTATTATGATGTAACATGACTTAAAAAATATCCAACATAGAATATTTTCTGCCACAGAAGCACTATTGCTAGCCTTCTCCTGGAGGAAGGGTCATGGAATCTTATGATTCCAAAAATATCTAGTGGGTTGATGTTTTAATTCATACAATTTGATTGTCTTTCCAATAGGCCAAAAAGGACATCTTGGCAACATATTGCTGCTGTCCTCTTTGTTTTCATAATTCACTTGAAGTGATTTCAAGATCCTGGGCTAAAAGCAATGCAACATCTGGGGAAGGAGCAGGGAAAGAGTAGTAGAAAATAGGAAAGTATAGAAATGTGTTTGGATTTTTCTGATGTTTGAGAACCTAATATCGAAAGAATGAGTAGCATTTAGGCCAACATGATATAAATTTATACCTAAAACAGGTATAAATTTATACCATGTTAGAAATGCTACTCATTCTCCTTAACTTCCTCCACATTTCAGTTTTAAAGGAGATTTGTTCTGAATATTGAGTCATTGTAAGGAATCCAAAATTGTGTGTCTCTCTGCATACAGGACTGTTTTGAACACAAAGTTCAGACAAATTATTACCCACTCTTGTCTCAATTAATATAAATAAAAGCAAAAAAAAAAAAGGGACTAGAGCTCACGGTTCCCTGGTTTCTAGTCTGGTACTACAACTACCTCACAAAACTGACTTTCAAATATATATGGAGTATGGAGTCATTTTACTCAAGAGTCAAGTTTGACTTGAGGGAAAGTTAATTTTATTTTTCATGTATAGTATTTCTGAAAAATATAGATATACATGTATGAATGTTAACTAGCAATATTTTTCAAGACATTAACATCCACTTTAGCATAAAGTGAATATTATTAGGAGATATATTTGACCATTACCTAGGTATTATATTGCAGAGTGAATTAATCAAGTTGGCAAAGACTTTACAGGGTTTTTATAAAAACCTTTACAGGGTTTTTATATATTGCTTGTAATGTTTAGCTTTTCACTATGAATTAGAGAAGATATGAATAATAACAGAATAACAAGAGTTGGAAGGGACCTTAGAATAGAATAGAACAGAATGGAAAATAATAGAATAGAATAGCAATAGGAATAGGACAGAATAATAGAGTTGAAAGGGACCTTTGAGGTCTTCTAATCCAACCTCCTACTCAAACAGGAGACTCTACCATTCCAGACAAATGGCTGTCCATTTTCTTTTTAAAACTTGCAGTTATGAAGCACCCGCAACTTCTGAAGGCAAGCCATTCCACTAATTAATTGTTCTCACTATCAGAAAATGTCCCGTTATTTTTAGGAGTAAATTCATTCTTTTAGTTTGTATCAATTAACTAGATGACAAATAGAAATAATACTAACTATCTTAATAACTACAGATACCTATCCTGTTTTCTTATAGCAATAAATAAAGATGTTTTTGGATGATATAATCAGAGTATGTAAATGCTATAAAAGTTGTAGTATGGAGACAACTATATTTCTGTCTTGGCCTTTATCACATTTCAGAAAAATCCAGTTTGAACCAAACCTTAGGTGAGTGTCAGAGGAAAAATCTAATCCTTCAAAAAGAGGTGGAACACCTAAGACTGAAGTCAGATGCAGCTGCACTGGAAACTAAGCAACTTCAGGCTTCTCTTTTATGGGAGAATGAATTACAAAATAAATGTAATGAATTACAAAAGAAAACGCAAGGTAAGAAGATGATGTTAATTTTTTAAAAAGTGAAGAACAATATGTTTTGAATGCATGTATTATTGCAGTAAACATTCTATAATAGAAGTAATGGGGAACTGAAAATTTCCTACTACCGTGTTTCCTCGAAAATAAGACCCTGTCTTATATTTTTTTGAACCCTGAAATAAGCGTTTGGCCTTATTGCCATGCACTCAGAAGCCTGATTGGGCTTATTATTAGGGGATGCCTTATTTTGGGGGAAACAGGGTATGTACATGAACCACTGATTCACACAATCCCTCAATCAATATATTCTTGCATGGCTTTAACAAAAGCAGTTATTTCATTTTTAAAGTACCCAAAGTTCACATTTATACCTCCGTACGAACTACAGTTTCTTCTAGTTTGAACAATCCATGGTTAAGTTATATTTTCAGATTCTACCTTATTTTAAAATCACAAATCCTAACTTGCCATCAGAGTGCAATCTCCAAAGCAGAAACTTATGCTTCTTTTCTCATAGTAATATGAGAGGAAGGAAGAAAAGTCCAGCCAACAGTTTCCTCATATAGTGGGAAATCATTGTTATTCATTACATCTGAATGCACCCAAACAACTATTAAAGCTCACTTCATATTTGTCTTTTACTAATCTCTTTGTGTTGTGCCCATATATGTTTCTTTTCTTTGAAAGTTTATGGGCAATTTTTTCCTTAATAAATGCCAGAGTTGCAAAATGATATTTATGCACTTATCTGCTTCATCTTATTTTTCAAAAAAGGGATGTAGGACCTTGAAAAGGTTCTAAAGAGATCTGTGGCTTCTTTTAGGAGATATGCAAATAATATGTGTATTGTATTTTTGTGGATCTCAGATGATTTATTTGCAAAGAGTACGCAGTAGGTGAAAAAAGTGTACACTAGTGTAAAAACTGCAACAGCCCCTACATAGGACAAACAGACAGAAGACTGGAAAACCCATCCATGAACACCAACTAGCAGAAGAAAAATGTTCTTTAATTTCAATAAATATGAACAGACTTAAGCATAACTTCAATTCGGAATATGTGACCATCCTAGACCATGCCAATTCCAAAAACTTTAGAGACTTCCTGAAAGCCTGGCACTCTGACAAATTGGCCATCAACAGACATAAACAACATCTATGTACTGTGCAAAAAGATAATCAAGAAGCCAAAAAGGAAACAAAGACCAAAACCACCAGCAATCAGCACCCAGGTGAGCATTGATTAATACCAAGATTAATATCAGACCAACAATCAAAAAGTAAACAACACCCCAAACAAGCAAACAGTAAACAGCTCAACCAAAGAACCTCCAAGACCATTCCCACCAACACTGACAGGGCAAACCACTAGAATATAAAGTGAGAGCAAACCCCATTCCTTACTGATGGAATGATGCACTGATGATGTTACCTAGTTTGGATCATGAAACCTCTGCAACAACCAAGCTCAGCGAGCACCATGGAACTCTTAACATATATTGCCTATCACTGAAGTTTTTATGGGTGTCTCTAGAGAAACACTCAAAAGAAGATGATGGTGGTTTTACTGTATAGGGGTGGAATATCAGCAGAACAATTAATGATGCATGCTTTTCTCCATATTAATTCATTATAGCCTTGCTTCTTTAGGATCATAATATGTATTAGTTTTTTTTTTCAGTATTTAAAGTACTTCATGTATGGTTATTTATTTATTTATTAGATTTATATTGCTGCCTATTCGCCCATGGCGACCATGGTTGCAGTACTCAAAACTCTATGGTCCAGGAATAGATCAATCCAGTGATCCCCAGAGTATAATACAGCCAGTTTATGGTACCATAAGATTATTTCTGAGGTCAAAGGAATCATTTCCCAAAGATTACCCTAGAAACAGCCAGAAGAAAAGCAGTGTCCTACAAAACATTGAATAAGTTTTTCATTCAGCTAGTTATAATCCTTATAAATACTTTATAAAAATATTCCAGTATTTCCCATATTGGACAGTTTTAAAAATAGGAGAAGAACAATCCTACCAAGGAAAACAAACTCAGTCAATTACATCCGTGCAGCAGATTCCTATATCACTTAATAGGCAATAGGGCCAAGGCTATATAGACCTCAAGGAGAGGGGGATTTTGTTCACAATGTCAGGCACAGAGGATGTCTTTCAGATGATATTCTTTTATTGACAGTATCTGGAGCATGTCAACTCCTTCAGATTTTATAAACAATTGGAGAAAGACACTTCTGTAAATAGCTTAGTGACCACAAATGTCCATGCAAAAGTTTGAGCTTAATTCAAGAGAATCTTTATCTTCCGGCTGCTTAGTTTAAGCTGCCACTTGTTTGTAAATATGATAACAATGCCCTTAAGACAGTACTTTGAGACAGAAAATGTGTGCCACTGGATCAGATCCATGTTCCTGGATAACTACTTTTCGAAAAAATTATCTTAAGTAGAAAGCTATGTAATCCCATAACATTGTTCATTTGGACATTGTGACCATATTTTAAAAAGAATGGAAGCTGGGCTGTTGAACAAAATAAAACTATTCTTGGGTGATCACTTTTTAAAAACCTAAGCCATCTTGTAATAAAATAAATGGTGATTTTTGTTCTCCAGTTTTCTTAAGGGATGAATGTTCCCATAAAAATGTGGAGAATTCCATCCCACACAAAAGAAACAGAAAAAGATGAACAAGTTATTCTGTTTCCTTCACTTCCCACCCCAACCTATTTTATTATTGCACCATAAAGAAGACTTCCATAACCCGTGTCCAGCCCAAATTTGTTCTGCTCTCGTTAATTCCTTATGACATCATGGAACAAGTAATTCAAAGATTTGGGATTTAACTGTGGAAAGTTGTCACATTTTTTATTCCTATGACATCCCACTATTTTAGTTTTAATAGTGTTAGTTTTAGCAGTTAACTAGGAAGTAAATCCCAAAATCTAGCTTATATTTTAATGAATGAAAGATATGAGGTAATTCTGTAGGCAGATTCTACCTATTACATTCCATTAAACTTATCAATGTACTAAGTAATAGGCCATTGCATTATACGTTTTGGCTGACAAGCTGAAAATCAAGATATATTACTTGTTCCCACTGAAATAATTTTAAATTTTCAAGCCTGAAAAAAACTTGTTTTTTCCCCTAATCTGCCTTTCCCTTCTTTGAGGTCAGTATGACCAGAAAATTAGTGAAATGAATTTCTGTTTTCCCTCAGAAAGAGTTCAATGCTTTCCTATTTTCAGTAAATAGAAAGACACTATGACCAGCTGTGGAGCAATTAATAATAATAATAAAATAAACAGGATACCTTTTGAAAAAGAAAAAGGCCCAACAAACCCAAATGTATTTTATCCACTCATGGGCAAAATATATTTTAATTTGTCTGTAAAGTGAAGTTTATCTTTAATTTCAAAATGATTTGCTTTTACTGGAGATACTAGAAGAATTAAAAGATGTGAACAGGAAATATTATTCCTTGTAAAAAAAGTGCTCCCACTATTTCAGTCAGTTTAGTTAAATGGATAACTCTTTCATATAAACATATACAACCAAGCCTGATTTCAATGAGCCTTATATAGATTTACCAAATTTTGGCTGCTGTCATAGTGAAATTCTGTCAGATTTTAGAGGCAGAAAATCCCTCCTCCTTAATTTCTGAAGAGTTCTGGTTTTGTTTTTGTTTTTTGTTTTTAAAACAGTCATCAGTGTCTCATAGTGTGGAAAAATTGCAAAACCTTAGAATGGAAATGATTACCAAGCTTTGGTACTCCACCAATTTTCAGGAAAAAATGTAATCTTGCAGTGATGAAAATATTGGGACAATAATAATAAACAATGATAAATGAATAATACAAAAAGAAATCCAGAACAATACCAGGGGAACTGCAGGTTTCTCTTGCAATGCCAAATTTAATCTTTCACCAGAGTTTAACTTCCCATTTATGGTTTTATGTTTTTATGTTTCAGTTGTGATTTTATCTTTGTAGCTTAAGATTTTTTTTTAATCGCAACATAAGCAACTAGATGTCTTAAAGGCTTTAACCTAGCTATATCATACACACCTTTGATATCCTGGAAAATATTCAGCTCTTCATTAGCATGTTGAGTCCATCCAACTTGAGATAACCCAATCACAGAGAAAAGAAAAGAAACAACCACAACATTGTGCCTCTCACTTTCAATTCACACAGAAAAGCCAGATCAGTACAATCAGTATGGCTGATTGCACCAAAAGCAGCCATGAGATCAAAGAGAACCAAGATGGCTGCACTACTTTGATTTCATTTTTATTGCACTTTTTCAATATTTATTGTTTAAAGTTTCTGTTTCTTATTGACTTCCTTGAGATGGATGGATAGACAGACATCTCATTTCAAGGCTGTTGAGTTATGTGAAATACAAAGCAAAAGTATCAGAATTTTCTACTTCAATGAACTACTCAGATTTGTTTATTGCAAAGCACAGATCTGGAAACACAATTAAATTAAAATTTAAAATTAAAACAATGAAAAAAACCTGGTTGAAAACACATGCCTCCAATGTGTTTTTGAAACCAACAAGAAAATCAGTTCAACAGGGCAGCTGTAGATAAGATACAATTGCAAGTTGCTGTCAATTTCAGCATGTGACTGGAATAAAACATATTGCAGAGAAAATACACATATTGCAGAGAAAATATTTGGCATTCCTATCTAAAAGCTCCCTTTTTACAATCCTGTAATCTCCTATGACTTCAAAAAGTAAACCAATCATTTCAATTGTCAATTTTAGAATTTTTATTCCAGTCAAGATATATGTTGCAGCCTTTTTGCTACTTGATTGAAATTCTACTTATTTAGTGCTATTTATTGATTGATTTGCATGCTAAATAGTTCTATGCATTTTTATGTTCTAATTTTGTGGTACCTATATTTTTTCTATAATTCTATTCTGAGATTATTTCTTGAGAAATTTAAGTTTGTAGGCAAATATAAAATTAAACCAATCAGCCAATATAGTTAATTATTGAGATATTTTTTACAAATGTATAGTTTATTAATAATTTGGTTGTTTTCTGCATTTTACAATGTTTGTTACAAACCTGCTGGAATTTATCCATGGGTTAATGGTGTTTACCACAAGAATGGACCTAAGTGCTTGGTGCCATGGAACAATAGCGTAGGCAGCAGTCATTTGCCAATAAATCCAACTCTTTGCTCAGTGCAGAGTGTTGTACTTTAGCTATTTCTGACTAAGGGTTATTCAGCTTCTGCCTGAATGCTTCTCAAGAGGAGAAGAGTGAAAGTGAGCTTACTACCTATCTGGGTAATTAATTCCACTGTTGACCTGCCCTTACTGCTAGGAAGATATTTCTAACGTTTGGTTGGAATCTGCCTCCCTTGAACTTGAACTGATTGTTCCATATCCTGTATTCTGAAATGATGAAAATTAGATCTTGACTGTCAGTCTGATTATTTTTTCAGATATTTGAAGGATGCTATCATGCCCAAACTCAGTGCATTGTTCTCAAAATTAAGCATTCTCAATTCATTTTAATCTTTCTTTTGATCATTCTTACTGCCTTTATTTACTTAATTGGTTCACGTAGCACTAGAGGTAGGATCAGGACAGCTGAAAATATATTTTTTATCATGGTTCCGAAGGAAGCTTCAAATGAGATAAAGCCAAAAATTGCATTTTCCTTTGTGAACAACTTCATTTCTAAGGGATTTTTTGCATTTTCTGTTACAAAGCCAAGAATTCCTCATCCCATAGCTGTACATTATATTTATATCCTGCCTTTATTATTTTTACAAATAACTTAAGGCAGTAACCATTTTCACTTCTTCCTCCTATTTTTCTCACAAAAACAACCCTGTGAAGTAAGTTGAACTACCTTGTTCAAAAAGACGACCCACCTTGAAAAGAAGCCCTATCATGTTTTTGAGCGCATGTGATCAAATTAAGCCCCACCCACAAAATTAGTCCTAATTAAGACCCCACCCACTCTGGGGTGCAGGGGTTGGAGTGAGGCATACAGATAAAAAATAAGCTAGGGTGGGGATGGGGAGGTGGAGCTGCCCTACTTACCAGGCCTCGCACACTCCGACACCTGCCTCTCCTTCTGTGGCCGCTTGCCGGCAGGCATCTCAAAGTAAAACAGAGGCCA
Source organism: Sibynophis collaris (assembly GCA_036250565.1). Lineage (NCBI taxonomy): Eukaryota > Metazoa > Chordata > Lepidosauria > Squamata > Sibynophiidae > Sibynophis > Sibynophis collaris. The sequence goes on from JANHFK010006788.1 coordinate 59,032, forward strand.
GGGTGATGCATGCGAGTGGCGACAAGCGGCCACAGAAGAAGTGGGCCAGCAGGGTGTTCCTGCTGGGCGGGGCTGTCAGTGCCACCGCCATGAGGTGAGTCAAAAATCAGAACCCTCCAAAAAGAAGGCCTAGCCATTTTTTCGGGTGTCAAAAGAAAATAAGACCCTGCCTTCTTTTTGGAGAAACACGAGAGAGAGAGAGTGATTGGCCCAAGGTCACCCAGCTGGGCTTTCATGACTATGGCAGGACTAGAATTCAGTCTTCCGTTTTCTAGCCTGGTGCCTTAACCACCCCACCAAACTGACTTTACTGGCTTTTGAATTGAGAATTTTGAATTTATCTCTATTAAACTTTTTCCACTTTCTAGATTATTGAAAACATGTTGAAATTTGTTACAATCTGCTAAAGTTTAAATTGTGTCACCTACATTTATAGACTTAAACATTGAGATGTATCCTTCTACCTCTTTATTTGGGAGTTGAAGTCTACAAGTCATAAAAGGGCCATGGTTTCCCGCACCTCTGATCTAAGTAGTTTATAAAAACACTGAAGGGACTGTGCGCAAGATGTATCATTTTGATGTTCTACTTGATATTTCACTCCATCTTGTTGAACGCAAAACACTTTATGTCTACAACATTCCCATAATGTATTAAGAAACTACCATATATAAAAAAGTTAATTTAGCCTAAGACATGTCCTTGGCAAATACTTCTAGTATTTATTATTTTCAAAGTATTTGCACGTTGTTTCATTACATATTTTAGGTATGCCTATTTGATTATCTGGCTTCCTGGGCCCTCCTTTTTCTGATTTGATGATATCTGTTTTCTTCCATTTATCTGCAACATCTCTATAATAGTTAAGAGAGTAGCACTAATGTAATACATTGTCCTGTTTAGTCTAGCCGGTCCTACTCGGGCCAGCAAAGGGGGCTTACCGCAGATCCCGTTGGTCAAAGAATTCTGACTATTAGAATCCAAAAGAAGAGCTTTTTCAGCACCCACCCTTTGGAACATCCTGCCCTCCAGGGTAAGATCTGCCCCCAATCTCCTATCCTAAGAGCCTAAAGACCTGGCTCTGCAAGTTGGTTTTGGATCCAATGGGGGAGTTCAAATATGGGGGTGGCTGTTAGATCGATAGCAGACTCCACCTCCCCACCCCCTGCTCTCTGCTCCCCACTTGTCGATATATTTTTTTACTAATTATATTTTTGTATTTTCTTTGTTTTCTTTGTTTTTTTGTTATTTTTTGTTCTATGTTACTTTCTTTTTGTTTAAACTTCCTTTTAATTTCTTCATTTTTTAAAATGGGTGTCATTCGCCTAGAGTGTCCCCAGGGTGACATAGGTGGCAAATAAATTTATTAAAAAGAAAGCAAAGGTAGTTCCAATAATAATAGTGCCTTGGGTACAATCTCAAAATAACTGGAGCACCACTTGAACTGCATCAGCACTGGCAAATTCACCATCAGTCAGTTGCAAAAAGTGGCTTTACTCAGAATAGCTTACCTCCTGCAACGATATCTGTAACACCATCAAACATCTACATCTGCCTATCCAAGGGTCCTTGGAAAGGACTCGATAGGTGGATTAAAATGCCAAATGCAGTCTGAACATCTGGCTGACTGTACGATGAACCATAATAATATAGATGCATAATTATAGCCTTTCTCAACCTGCCTCTCTCTAGTTTATGTAGATACAGCTCTAAGGCTGAGAATTATGAGTGTTGGAATTCCAATACAAGTGGAGATTGTCACTTTGGGCAAAGTTAGAATTTGTGGAAACTGTCAGTATAACAAACTTAGAAGCACTTGTGGGATTTACAATACTACAGGCTTTAAATTATTTAAATTCTATAACTGTGCAATTTTAAGAAATGTCATCAATGTATTTTTATTGCACAACTTAAAACACTAAATTTTCTTATGTTTGACAAAAACTGATAACACATTAATTCTTCCACTTGGATTATCTATTATGTCATATTGAAACAATTATTGAAATGAGCACGGAAATCTTTTTTATATAACTGCTCTTTACATGTTGAATTCAATTTCTTCATAAATGTGGTTTACTGAGAAGGTCAGATTTTTGATGTAAAAAGAGTTCTTTTAAAATTATTTTTACATTTGATGTGATTGTGTGGAATTCGTAATAGCTCTCCCATGCCTGTAGCAAAAGGGTCATTGTGACCAGCTATGGTATAGATGTTGACAGTACATTTTTGACATAATCTAAAGTTGTGCTTTTTGTCATTGTCAGATCTTTCGGGTATGTATTGTATAAAGAATAATGGAAGGGATTAAATTAATGTAATTTAATACTCTGTATAGACATAAAAATCATTTTAACATATGAAAAAAAGTAATTGAAGACATGGTTCTTCCCTTGGGTATGGGTCAAGATAGGAGGTGAATGTAGCATATATTTTTTTGTATTTTATAGAGAAGGTGCTGTTATTGCACTGATGGTTTACTAGAATTTTAGTCTTGTATTTTTATTATTATGTATTATAATAATAATAATAATAATAATTTTATTTATAGACCACCCTTCTCCCTATTGGGACCCAGGGCGGTGTACAAGTCAGGTAAAAACACAAATAACATATAGGACATACAATTACG
>JANHFK010006792.1:27600-38292 GCA_036250565.1 Sibynophis collaris
AGATAGATAGATAGATAGATAGATAGATAGATAGATAGATAGATAGATAGATAGATAGATAGATAGATAGATTTAGATTTAGATATTTCCACTTTGATCACAGGCAGGGTGTTTTGAATATGATCATGAAATGCTACCAGCTGTTCCTTTTGTAACTATGTAATAATAAAATAAGACCATCAGTGTTTCAGTCATGATAGCATTATACAGCTCTAAACCACAATTTTGAATACTAAGCAGAAATATTCAATAAATATTTCATAGATAAACAGACATTCTTTCATATTCAGGGACAGAGTCTTAAAATATCTATTTACTGGGAACTACACTAGCTGAGAGGTTTATATATCCTGTTTTCCCCAAAATAAGAAATCCCCTGATAATAAGCACAACTGGGCTTTTGAATGCATGCCAATAACGCCAAGCGCTTATTTCAGGGTTCAAAAAAAATATAAAACAGGGTCTTCTTTTTGGGGAAACATGGTACCAAACATTCATAATTAGCTAGTGAGTACTAGAGCAGATCTGTTCCTAATGTAATTATTTTTGTATTAATGTTTTGCTATTTGTTGTTTCATAGCCTTATTTCTTGTTGTATAATCTATTTATTAAATGCTGAGGCTACAAATAGGAAGCATAAAACAGTGATTGTAGCCACAATTAGAAAGGGCTAGGTAGGCTGTACTGCCTTGCTTCAATTTAGGAGCTCAAGAGAGACCTTCTTTTCCTTTTTTCCTACAACAGACATCCTAGAAAGCAGATTGGGCTAAGAGATGACAACAGGTCTAAAGACAAAAAAAAAAAGTTAATAATCAACATCTTGATTTTGAACTGAGATGTCCTGTGATCTGCTTTTGTCAAGCATCTCTTCCCTATATCTTAATATTATATGATAGGTTTTTTTTATAGTCCTGTTAACATTTTCTCTTTTCTCTCCAGAGTAGAACTAGTATCTTGCACACATACTCATTGAGAGCACTGCAACTAATTTTATGTAAATCTCTATAGGATTGCCATCTGGCCTTGATTTGTTTCCATCCTTCATAGTTCTCGTGACAGTTCCATTACCTTTTAAAAAATGATGATTAGCAAAGTTTTCAAGATGAAGTCGATCCTATTAAATCCAAATTATAAAAAGAAGCAAATCTGAACTATCACCTTCCTGTGGGAATCAAACAAAATATATGGATATTTTGAATTGTTCTTTATCAAGATGGTCAGTTGTAAAAAATAATTAGATTTTGTCTCTCTAAAAATGAAAGATTCAACCAACATTTGTTTTTTATTTCCATTCTCATTCTAGCAGACCCAGAGACATTCTTAGATATATATCTGAAAGCATTGTCTATGGAGATTCTCAGTCATTCAGGTCACGGTTGTCCCAAAGGTGCTTTTTCAAAAGGCAATTGGACTTTGTTTTTCCTTGAAGACTTTTCACTTCTCACCCAAGAAGCTTCTTCAGTTCTGACTGAAAGCATTATAATTTCCAATAGAGATTATGGCTGATTCCACTGTCTGAACCCTAAATGGTTTTAAAAGACTGTATATTGCTTTTAGTACCAGAGATATTTGAGGCCTTTGAACGATGGTGCTGGAGAAGACTCATGTAAGTCCCTTGGACTGCAAAGCAATCAAACCAGTCAATCCTAGAGAAGATCAATCCTGACTGCTCTTTAGAAGGCCAGATCCTGAAGATGAAACTGAAATATTTTGACCACTTAATGAGAAGGAAGGACTCACTGGAGAAAAGCCTAATGCTGGGAATGATTGAGGGCAAAAGACAAAGGGGACAGCAGAGAATGATGTGCCTAGCTGAAGCAATTGGCATGAGCTTAAATGGTCTCTGGGGGATGGTAGAGGACATGAAGGCCTGGAGGAAAGTTGTCCATGAGGTCGCAATGGGTCAGATATAACTTCGTAACAAATAACAACACCATAGACAACCTGACTTTGATAGTATTTGCTGCTTCTGTTTTCTTCTTAATAATCTTGATTAAGACTTCCTGCAAGCACAGTAGGGAACAAGATGCTGTTTTATATTATTTCATCCATCAGATTCTTTGACAATTAGAACTCTGTCCTCTTTAACATATCAATCCTATATAACATTATTCCCAGACTGCAATATACTAATACAGTATTACTTGCTAATGTCTATTTATGAGCACTGTTTGGATAGCTTTTTGCCTCAGACAAGAACAAAAAGCAAAATAAAACTGTAATGAAAGTTATCTCAATGTGTTCAGTAATCAATGTGATATGTAATATGTTAGTCAGTGCAGAAATGTCCATATATTCTTATATATAAGTATAGTCTAAATAAGTATAATATAAGTATAAACTAATTACAATTTTTTTAGGATCTCCAAGCAATATGCATGATGGCAGAAGATACAAGAGAATTTAGCGTTAAAGAAAACCAGCATATATACATATATATAAAACTACAGCTGCTATGAAAATAAAAATAAATGTGCAAACTCTAGAATATTTATAGATTACTATGCATAACAGCAGTAATATTTAGCTTTGTTATTTTTCAACTGTCTTTTAAAGCTGGAGTGCGGAAAAAGCTAGAACTTTTTCACTATCCTTCCAAGATATTTTTTATTGTAACAGGGTTTTTTTTTCCCAGGCTATCTATTGTTCTTGAAGTATGCAGTTTTCTGCACTTTCAATTTAACACCCCACTATTCATTTATCACTGTAGGGCATCATGGACAGCTGCAGACTGAAGATTCTACTGAATATTGGCAACTTCTTCTCAAAGAAATTTAACACTGCCTGGGGATAACACTATAGTCTAATTCTGCTTAATGAACACATGCATCCGAACCTGGCTGTTTGTTCTTTGCTTTGTGGTAGTCAATCTCTGCAGTAATACCATGCAAATTCTGTTCAATACCATAAGGTTCTCCCCCTCCCCCGCCGCCCTTGTTTCTTTTATTCCTTTTAGCTTTGAAACCAAGACCACAAGCTTCCATCTCTCTTTTTTCCTTCTGTCCTGATTTCCTGCTGGCAAGCACAAATCAACCACATAAGGGCATAATTGTTACAGGCACATTCTGGATTAAAAGCATTGACTTAATTTATAAGAGTGTACGCATCTGAAGAGCCGAGTCCACTGACATACCTTTGGCTCTGCTCAAACAATCATTAGCTCTGTTTTCATTCTCTTCTCACTGACGGCAACCTCTCTACAGCTTTTGTTAAAGTATATTCACAGAACACAAATCCTGGACCTTTACAGGCAAAAAGTATTCCAGAATGATCAATTGGACAATATCAAATAATATGGAACAAGGGCCAACAGGGTGTTTTTTTTTTAATTTTAAAGAAAACTATGCAGTCAGAGCAATGACTTTTTCTCTTTCATGGTTTACACGCTGGTACGCCTAGCTTGACCCTATTGTGGATTCGTTGTATAAGACATATACAATAAAATACTTTTTCCAAGTTGAGCTCAGGTATTGATGATTTCACTGGCATTCTGTATGCATAGGAAGGATAAGGATTATCCTTGCCATTATTATTTTTTTGCTTCCTATTCTTATTTATTTATTTAGTCATCCAATTCTTTAAAATTTGGCAGTGCATGGAAATACAATCATTATATTAAAAAAAAATAGAAGTAAAACATGACAGATATTCAGAGGAGAAAAAATGTCTGTTATAAAACCAGCCTATGCCAAGGATCTACCATTCAAGTCTAGCCATGTGGGAAAGACCCAAGATTTCAGAGTTCTTTTAATCATGGTCAGGAGGGGAACCAGTTGAATATCAGCGGTAATGTTGTTCCAGAGGGCAAATATTGCAGTAGAGAAGGACATCTTCAGATGACATTGCTTGATGGATGGATCATTCCAACCCTGCCCACAATCATATGGGATGCAAGAAGTCATGGAAGATGGTCCCTTAGATAATCAAGCCTAATACCAAGAAAGGCTTTATAAGTAATCCCAAAGGTGCTTTTTCAAGAGGCAACTGGGCCTTCTTGTTTTTCTTTAAAGATGTTTCACTTCTCATCCACTTCTCATCCATCTTCAAATTAAAACAAGAAGGTCCAGTTGCCTCTTGAAAAGCAATGGTAAATTATGAGTGAGAATCTTCATAGACATTTGGTTTTGTAGGTAACAATTGGTACCTTGGATTGCACCTGGTAGTTCACAAAGCAAACCTATTACATGGGCATGCCTATATTTCTCATACCATTGCATGCTAGATCAATTGCAGTTTCCAAGTACAGTAGTTTTCAAGGAAAGCTACATATAGAGTTCATTGCAAGAGTCCAAATATGAGATGACCAAAACATGAATACTTTTCTGAAGAGACCCCTACCTTGGTAATAGCACAATTGGCACACCAGATGGATTGATGCAAAGGCCTTCTGAACCACAGGTGGCATCTTTGAGTCCAAGAAGAGACTGGGCCTCTGTGCATGTCTAAGGAAGGCTGTATTTAAAGAGTTGGTAGAGGTTTAAGCTAGTGTTTGACAATGAGGTTAATGCAATATGTGCAAATATATGGAGCGATACTAATGCAATGTATGCAAATATATGGAGATGAAAGATTAAAAGACTCTAGACAAATATCAACTTTGACATGTCCACTGCCAGCCCAGGATTCCTCAATCAACAGTTTCTTCTACTTTGACTCCTACTATGAACCTTTGACTTAAATCATGGGCTTGTTGCAAAGGAGAAAGAGACAACTGAACTCCCTTTAGCCTTACATACCCAGAGGGAAAGAAGCTTAACATTTGGGAATTTGTTCTGATTTATGCCTGAGAAAAATCTCATATAAGCTTATGCTTGCAGCTATCGTAAGAACAACTAATCAAATGAACAAACAGCAGTGTGGATACTTAGATGAGGCCCTAGTTAATGCTTTTGTTACAGAAATAAGTTGCTAAGTAAGTACCCATCAATTCACTTAGTAGACTGTGTTCTTCTCAAGGGACCATTAAAAATGGGGACATTGTTGTTGGAGAAAGAAAATTCCTTTAAAATCCCCTTTCTTTGGCATCTTATTAATAGCATGGCAGTGCTTCCTCTGCTGATAGCTGAAGGGAAGTGCACTAAGGATATTAATTGCCAACTAGAGCTGGAACTCTAATTGCATTTATTATTAAGAAGAAATAAATATCTATCAACGTGTGCTAAAACATTGGAAGGGAGAAACAGAATCAGTCACTATTCCAAACATTTCAAGAGTGAGGCAAATGACTGAAAGAAAATAAGAATTAAAGATAATAAATCATGACTGTATTTATGACATTTGGATTATCCCTTCTAAAAGAGATCTGGGAAAAACAGTATTCAAGAAAATCACATCAAACGGTCAAGGGTTGTAAGCTAAAATATTGGGGTTTTCAAGGGAAATAGTAATAACAAGAGCATAATGTTCTAAAATTATACACAGCTTAGAAAAAAACCCAATAAATAGTTTATTTTTAGGACTAGCTCTAAAAATTAGGAAAATCACAAATAAAATATAAAGTAATAAAAGCAATGAGCCTCCAAATATTCAAAAAGAAAACATGGCCTTCAAGTTTTTAAAGCAATTTGGCATTTTGGAAGAATACAAAAATATGACCAACATCTCTCTAAAATTTCCCCTTTTCCTATTGTTAGAAACTGTCTCCAAAATGAAGATATTAACTCAAAAGAATAACATTCTCAAACTCATTGTCTGTGCTGGGTTTTTTTTAATTCAAATTATGTTATAGTGCAGAATATATAATCATATTTTGTGACTATGGGCCATTCTATAATTGGTTGTTGTCGTCTCTGGTAATATTACACATGCTCATTTCAACAACTGAACTTTCTATTTTTCTACCTTTGTGCTGATTTATTTGAAATCAAAATGAAACTGATCTGCAACACATCAAGAGACCCTTCAGATAGTTGCTCACACTCTGGTTATTTCATGACCAGACAAATGCAATGCCCTGTACACAGGGCTGATCTTGAAGAGCATCTAGAACAGTAATGGTGAACCTTTTTGGCACCTAGTGCCCAAATTGGAACGTGTGTGCATATGTGTGCACCAGAGCGCTGAAAACCCAAAGACCAGCTGGCTGGCATATGCATGTTTTTGGCTGTGTTTGGGGGCATTTTCAAGCCATTTTCCAGTGGTCCGGCACCTCTGAAGACCAGCATGGGCACTGGAAACCAGAAGAGCAGCTGCCTATGGCACTCATGCCCATGTAGAGGGCTCTGCATGCCACCTCTGGCACGCATGTCATAGGTTCGCTATCACGGATCTAGAAGATGCATGTCATACAAAATTATTAACTGTGTTTGGTCACGCAGTTGGCCAAAGTTTAGACTAGATTTGGTATTTTATCCACCTATTGACTCCTTCCCAAGGATATGGGATAGGCAAATGTTGTTCTTCAATGATGTTCAAACTAATATCACAGGATGTAAGTTTTTCCAATAAAGCTGCCTTTTGCAATTGACTGATGGGGATTTTGTCAATGCCAATGGTACTCAAGTGGTGTTTTGGGATTATACTCAAGGTGCCTTTACCTGTTGCTGCTATCTTTGCTTTCTTCTGCCACAGTTATTCTACTTGTATTTTCAAGTCTTTGGATTTTGTGACACCCCCCCCCCAAGTTATTTCTATTCTGTTGTTTCCCAGTACCACTATCTAGACTTTTTTTTTGGGTCTTTTTTATCAAGAGTTGTTAAGTCTGAGGCAGATACTTTTTTGTTTGAATTCCGATGTCCCACAGCATTTTAGGTCCTTTATTTTCTTTTACTTTCTCTACTTTGTGGTCCCACCAGTTCTTGCTTGCAGCCAAACATATGTCTTTCAGATATTCCAATGCACTATTTTTGCAACTTTGTCATACCACTCTTTGTAATCAGTCTGTGCAATCTTCTTGCAGCTGGTGACTAGGTGGTCCATTATTTATTCCGCTTCTTTGCAGAGGTGACATTTGCCATCTTTTGCTGTTAATTCTGACTTCCAATGTATTTGTTAAAGCTTGGTCTTGTGCAGACAGCTCTGTCCCTTTTTTCAACTTTTCTGATCATAGCTATTGCCATATCTTGTTGTTATCTGCTTGATTTACTATTTTTTAAATGTACTGGCCATATAATAATTTGCTTTGCTGTGTTTGTTTTCTATTCTTTATTTTGTGCTTTGTCTGTTCTTGTAGGCCAGTTTGGTTTCTTTGGTATTCAGCAAAACTTCATGGTGTACCAATTTTAGTGCATCCTCTTCTTCATTGCCTTTGAGATATACTTCCAATGTCCTTTTTGGTTTTTCAGCTGTCTTGTATACCTGCAACATTCTCCACCCACCTATTTTTTTTTGGTAAGTAGACTCTTGTATTATCTTTTTCTCAATAGAGTCAACACTCCAAAGAAATGATGATCTAACAAATCCAGAAATAGTATCCAAGGTTGCTAATTATGCCCAAGACAAGTTCATTCCTTGTACATCATTCACTCTATGTTCAACAAAATTGACAAATGGTGGCTGTCATATATATCACAAAACAACTCCGAAGCAATGTATAAAAACTGAATAATTAAAAGTGTCAGACAGCAATTTTCTTAAAAAGCCAAATATACTTTTGACCTGAGCTCAGTGTCCATCCTGCAGTCTTATCCAGAATGTCTTTGCTATATTTCAGTACAATATATATTATCCAACACTTCCACTTCAGTCTTTAAAAAGAAAAAAAAAGAGGAGAAATGTACCTATATAAAACATCCCTTGCCTGCAGCATTTTTGGGGGGGGGGAATTCTATAGCTGCTGCATCTCAAATGAATCCTAATTAAGTGCTCTTTATTTTAAGAGGCTTATGAGATGAAGGTGCAATCCTAGGTTTAGTGTGAGATGAACCCCTTCATAATCAAATCACATTGTATCTAGGGTCTTGCCACCTCAAGCAATTCAAATATATTTCAGTTGTTTCCTTTCTAGGAAATGTAATTTCAAGACAGTAAAGAGATTTTAAAGATTCAGATGGCTCTACAGCCAGATGGTTTGTTCCTAGGGATGTTCCCAAAACAGCCTGGACATTAGAGAGTTTCAAGGAGGGAATAGGAAGAAAGAAAGAGAACAGAGGGCATGGCTTTGCCTATCAGATATTTTGTTTCTTTCTTTCCCTGTTTGCAGCATGAGAAACAGACAGAAGATGACATCCAATTTTGCCTTTCCTCCTCTCGTTTTCTAAGCTAAATCCACCCAAGCTTTCTATCTTTCTCTTTCAGAGTCACTTTCCTCATGCCTACTCAACCAGAAATCTGAAATAAATCCAAAAATAGTCCAAGGATTTTTTTGGTGTGTTTTAACCTGGATTGGATGACAAAAAAGCTAATTATCTGAAAGAGCCTAAAATTGTATAAAGGTTATCCAGAAGCCAGACCTTTCCGAGCAGCTGTTTCTCTTGCATATAGGAGTCTTTTAGCTCCATCTTGACATTTCTATTCCTTTCTGAATCCACATCCTAAAACGCTTTGTCTCCTTTTTTATTCCTCACCATAGAGTTTCTAGGGATCCTAATCTTTTTTCCCATGACAGTTGAACATTCTTGGACTTGCCATCCAAAATATCTGGTGAGTATTTGTTGATTGCTGAGGCCATATTCTAATCAGTTTTCTGGTATTCGTGCAGTATTCTTTATATAAACTTATGAGATGTTTTCTGGTGCCATTTGGGGATCATTTTAAGTGAAAGCATTTTAACTTTAACTTTTAACTTTATTTTGATTTGTATACCGCCCTTCTCCCTTCCGGGACTCAGGGCGGTGAACAGACATTTTAATGTATGAAAGACAAAGAAGTAGCTGGGAAGCTCCCAGGAGGAGTTTCAGTGATGAAAGAATTGGTCATTCAGGTCCCATCAAGCCTTCTGCACTGCTTACCACAAAAACATAGTGAACTTCATACAAGAAATGCTAAGACATGAATCAATATTCTCCAGGCTATGAAGTCAACAAATCTCAGCTTCCTCCATGGCCTTGAAGAGAACAGCTGATAAGGATCAGTGGGAGAAAAAGCCTAAAATTTAAACTCTAGAGCAGTGGCTCTCAACCTTTGGCCACCAGGGACCGGTTCCATGGAGACAGGTTTTTCTGTGGACTAGATGGGGAATGGTTTCGCATGCTGCCTATATCTTGCAAATGGGGCTTCACTTGCTTGTGTGACCCAGTTGCTGGCATGCCGTGGTCCAGTGCTGATTCATGGCCTAAGGGTTGTGGACCCCAACTGTAGAGCACTGGCCTAGATATAGGTTTGATGCCTGTTTACTGCAACAGGCAAACCTTTGGGGTGCATGTGGCTTAACTTTTGAATGCGATTAAAAGATACGAGAAATTTCTGTGAAAAGCCAAGTCCTCAATATGGAGATAAGGTCCTGAAGAATACTGACCCAAAATGTGACATGTTTGGTCACTCATCACACTTATTCCCACCTGCATATTCATGTTGAAAAGACTCAGATTGATGAAGGGTATTCTGTCCCACTGTAGTTAATATTAATCGGAAACATCTGTTACTGATCCCTATCTGGGCACACTTCCCATCATCTCCATGTTTGGACAGTATAAGAAAGTTATCCTTTTTTAAAAATGCTATCTTTATAGGTGGCACAATCCCTTCCACAACATTTCAATTTTAAGATATATGAAATTCTGTTCTGTTTATTGATCTCATCCATTTCATCAGACTTCCCAGGCAAGTCCATTGTTAGGGTCTTCCTGGAGCTAATTTATGGTAACCAAGTTTATAAGAACAGAAGCTTTTGGTTCTTTCTAGGCCTTGTTGAGCTCAAGGAAGGAGAAAGGAGAACACCAAGTTGATCTGTTTTGGTGGTGTTTTTCACCTTCTTTTTCTCTTTAATGTTTAACCTGTTTAATGGTTAATGGTTAAACTGCCTTATTCATGTTTAGCAGTAAGGTACATTGTCAATATTTCTAGATAATCACGTCAAGGTCCTGTTTCAGCTTAGTAAATGAGTGTGAAATTTAAAATAAATATGCAAACCCATATTTGATACTTAATGGCACTGTGAAAGTAATGACCATTTCCAGATGTCTTGGCTGTTGAAATAAATGCAGGGACTGTTGGGGTCTTTCATAGGGTGGGATGGATTATTATAATACTTTCCCCCCTTCTTCAGATTTCAAAGTGGCACACAAAATACCCCACCATGGAATCTGCTTTGGTACCAACCAGGTGCTGAATATCTAATTCTTTCCACACTGTGCTGATGGTATACCCCTTCCAGTGCATCCTTATTAGAAAGAGTTTTGCCAAAGAGAAGCAATTAATACCCCACTGAGAAGTAGCTCTATAGTTAACCCTAATGGGAAGAAAATGCATTAATTTAAGATTTGTCCTTTTAACCAAAATCCTAATCCTAAATGTCTGGCCCTATAGCACAAATTATCTACATGGCATATGCAATTAATTTCCTCTCCTTGAACTAAAAACACACCATCTGACAGGACTGATTTATGCAAATAGAGGCTGTCTATCTGTTTGATGTAGCTGTTTTTAAAAATAAGATATCATCTGCGCTTGGAGCTGAGTGTTGATTTGTTTTAATAGTGTGGGTTTTTTTTAAAAAAATTATAAAGCTAGCAAATGTTTTCTAGATGGCCTATTCTTTTAAATATATTTTATCAGATACTAAATATTAAAATGCAAAAGAAATGAAAAGAAAAG